>AWOL01S0020797.1:131348-143663 GCA_000715115.1 Nicotiana otophora
GGGGTGGAGGAGGGGTTAGAGGCACTATTAATGATCATTTTTCTACCCCTTCCAAACAACACAACGGATAACAGATAGAGGCCACGGTTTTCTTTGGTAAGTGTAGCAAACCAGAGTGTAAAATTTAAAAGAAGAAAAAGAACGGGAACACCAGAATTTACATGGATAAATTATCTAGTTGCTTTTTCTTCTATCTCCTAGTGACCTCATATATTCTATGTTTACGACCTTATATTATTTTTAAGATACTGAAAAAGGTTATCAGGTCATAAAACCTTGATCAACCCCTGCCCTTAACATGAGACTGCACCCACAATACCAAGCCTCGACATACCACCCCACTCAACCAGTTCCCAGTAACCATATCTTTACCGGCCTACCATTGCACCTCAACCTAGACAACTGATATATACACAGGGAGAATACCTGGCACTGATACCACAAGGGAGAGTGTAGTACCTGGAATCATAAAGTGATAACAATTATAGTAGAGATTAAATTATTGTAGCAAAAGTCTTCCTACAAGGGTGTTGCTAGCCTAGCTCACAGAGGCGGTCTTGCCAACAAATTGCTACGCTTAACATTAATTCGGAAAATCTCTCACTATAATAAACACATTTACTAAAAACATGTAACACCCTACATTATATAAGGATCAGCCTCCCATACTTTGAGAAAAGAAACAAGAGAGAATTTAGCTAGAAGAAGACATGGAAGAAGACATTTCTATTACATATTATATTTACAAAAGTTACCAGATGTTTTCCAACTACTACAAAGGCTCCTTTAGCTTTATGTAGGATATGGAGAACTACTACAACATACAATTTGTCAATTAACATAGCATAAGTAAAACTAAAATAAACATGACAAGTGGTCTTCCACAAGTAAAAGATATAAAACTTAATGCTAGATCACCTATGTTAGCTGGTGTTTCACGTGCAAAGGTTCGGGGAAAGATGTTGATCATCCCCTTTTGCATTGTCGAGTGGCTTCACGACTGTGGACTTTGGTCCTTAATTGGTTTGGAGTGCAATGGGTGATGTCGGGCACAGTGAAAGAAGTGATGCAAAATTGGGACGACGTGAATGGGAAGGTAAGTCCAAGTGCGTGGAAGTTTGCTCCTTTAGCTATCATGTGGGTTATATGGAAAGAGATAAATAGGAGAGCTTTTGAAGGGGTTGAGTTAGGTTTTTTAGAGTTGCAAAATAGTCTTTTATCTCAAGTTTCTTTTTGGTGTATCCATGATGTGTCTATTTGTATTGATGATTTGGCGTCTTTAGTTGAGAACCATATTTTGGTGTAGGTTCTCTTTTTCTAGTATATTACTTGCATACGGGGTTTCCCCTTCTATTAATATAATTATTTACCAAAACAAAAAATTAATGCTAGACAAGTAGTAGTAGGGAATCTCTTACATTTTAGAGACTTTTAGTAGTGATGGACAAGACATAAGATAGAATAGAGAATCTTTTTCATGAGCTAGGGAATAAGTTGTAGGATAAAGTGATTTTTATAGCAAACAAGATATGGAATGGAATAATTTGCATGGCATGGGATAGTGGGCTTTTTATGGCATAACAAGACATGGGATAGTGGGATTTTATGGCAAAGGGACCTAAAAGATAGTGGAAAAATATGGAATAGTGAGAAATCTTAACAGTACATAATTAGACAAGATAATAGAAAAATATGGAATAGTGGAAAGTTTTGACAAGACATGGTAAGACAAAAGATGGTGATCTTGAAAGAAACGCTTTGGATTTTAGTTGGAAAATTATGGTGAGATAAAAATGGCTAAAGGGTTTAATGACTTGTGAAATATTTTAACCCACCACTTTAGGCCATGTTTTTTTTTTTTTTTGTTAACCTAATTTTATTTTTCAACCCCCTTTTTTTTTCTTTTTGTTTGGCATCTTACCAACCTCTTTTTTTCCTGCTCTTGTGAAATTTCTTTTGCCATGTGATGATTCTTCTTCCATTTAATATGTTCCTCTTTTTTTTCTTTCCTTTTGGTGGCCAGGCCAGCCCAGTTTTGGAGGACGATTTCGAGGTCCCTTTTGCGGACCGCAAACCTGTTATGCGGTGCATTATGCGATCGCAGATTAGGTTCGGAAGGTCCATTTTGTGTATTTTATAATCTGGCCCTATTTTGATTAAAAGTCATTGGGGCTCGTTTTGAAGGCAAAAATCAAGCATTTTAGAGAGAGGTGAGAGCTAGATAGGGAGAAAAGGTGAAGCTCAATCACTTCAACACTCCACTCTTTGATCAAGCTTTAGAGATTCAAGGGGAGAACTCAGAAGGTTTTCTTCTAAGAGGTAAAGTTCTACCCCCTAGCTCTCAATTTCAATGTTGGGCTGCATATAGGTAGCGGGAAGTATAATTCTTGAGAGTAGGAGTTGGTCATTTGTGCATGCATGTACCAATCAAGGAGGTGGGGAGGTTGTTGAACTAATATTGGTGAGCTATTGATGCGGGGATTGGTTGTGGGGTGAAGGATTACCACCATAGGACCTTGTAATCAAATTTGCACATCTAGTGTTTGATGAAATGCCTAAGTGAGCTGAACCTATGAGCACCCTCCTAATTATGGTTCGATTTTGTTATGTCTGTAAAGATTGAAATCGCTAGGAGTTTTGGAACGTTGTAGTAATTTTAAGGAAAGCTCATTGAGGTATGTTGGCTAAACTCTTTCTGTAGAATCGGATTCCACGAAACTCTCGTAAACTTCGGTTATCGTTTGATCAAGTTCCTATTTCCATCATTTCAGTTTGTTCTATGGTAGCTTATCCAAAGACCTATGATTTGATTCATGTTCCAATTGTAAAACGTTATGCTCCTCTTTTATGCTTATTCCCAATGTGTTTTGAATTCTTATATGCTTATGAGCTGAAGATATGATTCTTTTCTCAATGTTTCAAATATCCTTAAATGTTTTAAGATGATCGTTGAAAGGTAATGAAAGAATGAAAGTATGAAATATGAAATGCGGTCATCGTGCCAAGAATGATGATTTACATATGAGGCCAAGAGGGCCACTGAAAATGAAAGGAAGTATGAAAGGCTATGAAAAGTATATGATCCTTTTTAAGACAAATGTTTTTGGGAGTATCATTAGGTCACCGAGGAAGGCTGGGTTCATAATGCCCAAGCCCGAAACTTCACGTGCCGGTGTAGGGATTGATTGAGGGACAAATTCCCGTTATACTATATTGAGATTATTCCCCTTGATTGGGATAAGTTGATAGCTAGCAAGGACCATGTCGACCCACACGGCATTATGGTGAGACGGCTTAGCCGATCGGACGGATATCGGACGCCATGTCGCGCACATGGTGGTGTTGTGTTTCTATGTCAATCCTCATACTTTGGGGAGAGATGGCTTAGTCGGTCGGGCAGTGATCGGACTCCTGTGTCGGTACTAAGGATCTCCCAACCTAAAATGGAATTGTTTACTTGAGGCCCTATTTTGTTTTAACTTGGCATTTTAATATTATTGAATTATCTTATTGTTTCCACATTTCTCTCCTATTATGTTGGCATCCCACTCCATGAGAGGGTGTTTAGCTTTATATACTAGTACTATTCCATATATACTAACGTCCCTTGTGCCGGGGACGCTGCATCTTTAATTGATGCAGGTGGTTCCACAGCAGGCGGCATCGATCATTGCTAGCAGTACACCCTTTACTCAGCTGGTAAGCCCCACTTCCTCTCGGGGCCTTGTGTCTTTTGATCCTTGTACATTGTATTTTGAGGTATAGCCAGGGCCTTGTCACCGGCACTATCATACTACTCTTCTAATCCATTTAGAGGCTCCGTAGACATAGCGTGGGTTGTGTTTTAATTTGGAGAAATAGACTTTAAATGTTGTAGTTATCGGATGTTCCACTTTTTAATATGAACGTGTAATCTTTCGAAAATTGTAAATGAAGCCCCCTTTAAGTAATGAAAGATGATGTTGCACACTTTATCCTCTTCACATGTCTATCTCTTGTTATTAATTCTCAAATAATTCTTGGGTAAGGTTGGGTAGAAGGCATCAAGTAGGCTTGCTTGACTAGGATATCTCGGTTGAACGCCGGTTGTACTACCCAAGGTCGGGGCATGAAATAAATAAAAGTTCCAGTAATAAGGATTCATCATGAATTGGCAAGTTTTAAGGAGTACAATGCATCTCACGAAATTTTTCAAGACTCCAAATAAAAATGATCCAGCAGAAATTGTTGAGATCAGATTAAATTTTTCAACCAATACTTCACCAAAAGGAAGGAAAGAACAATGAGCAAATTAAATGGAAGAAGAACCATCATAACACAAAGATGTTTCACAAGAACAGAAAAAAGGAGGTTGAAAAATAAAACAAGGTTCAAAGAAAAGAAAGAAGATTTCACAAGTTTATTTTCACAAGTTTACTTTAGCCTTTTTTATCATACCATAATTTTCTCATTAAACTCCAAAGCCTTTCTTTCAAGACCCCCATGTTTTGTCTAACTATGTCTTCTCAAAATTTTCCACTATCTCATATTTTTCCTCTATCTTTAGTCTAACAATGTATTGTCAAAATTTCCCACTATTCCATATGTTTCAACTATCTTTTGGTTCCATTTTCCATAAAAACCCACATCCCATGTCTTGTTTTGCCATAAAAATCCAGCAATCCATGCCATGCAAATCACTTTATACCATGTCTTCTTTGCTCTAAAAATCACTCTATCCTATGACTTGTTGCCTAGCTCATAACTATATCCGTGTAATGGTGGGCTCAAGGAACTAAAAGCCATCTATCACAGCCCCGGAGCCCCAAAGCCGCAGACAACATTTAGGACTAAACGTTTGATTGGCAAACTTTTAAACACACCAGAGGAGAAAATGATAACATTCCTTGTCCAGGAACTTGCATCTTTCCCTTCTGGATTTTTGGTGGTTGAAGAGAAATAACACTCCACAGACAATTTCTTTTACATGATTTGCATAGAGAGTAAATTTAGTTTCAGCAGAATGGATGAATGAGTTATATCCATAAAATGCACCATATATGGATACTGCATATGGCTAGCAAAACAGGAAGTTGCATATGGTCAGCAAAACAGGAAGTTCAAAAATATTGGGTAAGCAAGTTCTGTGACAGCTTAATTATGAATCGAATAAGGTAGAAGCATAATGAACTGTTCTGATCAACTCGAGGGGTATGTTTTCTCTCAACTGGAGCACAAAGCTATTTGTGAAGGAACAAAATGAACAAGCATTGGTTCGCCCATGCCAGTGAAATTATGATACATAAGCTTTCCCAAAACACACATACCAGTCCCATGTAACAACAACAACAGCAACACCTCAGTCCCAAACAAGTTGGGATTGGCTATATGAATCCTCACTTCTCCTTTTAAACTGAACTCATATCATCATCATACCAAATATCTACCAGTCCCACGCATCTCAATTTATAATCATGAAGAGATTAGGTGAAAACAAACACTTCAACAAGTGAAAAAAAAACATCGAAGTTGCAGAAATATATTGACTAATCCTGGGTGAATGACAGAAATTTCACTATGAACTATTAAAGAGCAGATTTATTGGGCTCTAGCATACACTTGGTGGGAATAGATCACATACCAATTCCCTTTCAAGTAAGCTAGGTATACACATGCATGGAGACATTAAAAGCTTTGAGCCTATCTGTAAGATTCAAGGAATATTACCTGCTTCCGAGCTCTAGATCTTGCAGCAGACTCTCTATTTTTTACCATTCTCCTCTGCCTCCTTTCAACAACTTTCTCCACAGCACCGCCTTTCCTGCCCCTTAAACCACCACTAAAGACATAAGGTACTGGAGATATCGAAGATGTATCTCCATTACTCTTCCCAAGTCCATCTGATGAAACTGCTGGAGATCCTGTTGCACCAGTTACACCTCCAGCTCCAAAACCAACCATATTCATTCCTCCACCCGTCAAAGCAGCACTTTGAACTAAACTACTACCAAGTGCTGGATCAGAAATACCAACAATCCCACCCCTCATCCCTGGACTGCCTAATTGACCACTAGTTGGGATGGCCATGGGAGCACCATAAGCCAAACCAGGTTGCTTAGGAAAAAGAGGTTGCTGCTGCTGTTGTTGCTGTTGCTTTGGCTGCTGCTGCAGTTGCATTGTTCCTTGCTGTTGTTGCACAGATATGATCCCATTCACATTCAATGGTAAATTAACAGACTGAACACAAATTCCACTATTATTATCGATGTTCCTACTAGCCACCATAGCTGTATTCCCATTGCTCTGTTGATATCCAAATCCCACTCCAAGACTATGTCCAGCATGTGACATATCACCAAAGACCCCAACATTACTAGCTTTTGCAGCTAACTGTGCATCTTCTCTCACAACACCAGCTCTAACCAAGAAATCCTCAAGTGTCATCTCTCCTAAAGTCTGTTGCCTACGAGGCATGTTCGATAACCCCGCATCACCATTTCCATCCGTTCCACCACAATACTCTTTTGACATATCCTTCCACACTTCATCAATAGTCTTCTGACTCAGTGTCCTCGGTAAAGTTAAAGACCCTTGCCTCTGTAAATTCCCACCTCGAACATCCGCTTCTTGTCCACCAACCCCAGAAGTTCCCATGTTCTGACTCTCTTCTGCACTCCATATGTTCTTTAACAACTCATCCATGTTCATTGACCCAAAATCCTTTCCACTCCCTCTCAGAAACTCATCAAAAGTCAGTGAATAAACAGACGACTGCCGTGCCAATGGAACGTTCTCGGGCAGCCTCCCACCAGCACCACCACTTCCACTCCCCCCTGGTGGCTCAGTTCCATAGTTCTTTATATTCAAATTACTCCCCATTTACCTAAAAACTCGAGTCCTGCTTCTGTCGTTGAACCAGCGATAGGAAAAACCCTCAACTTTAGAGCAAAATCTATCTATTTCGTCTTGAATTTGCCTAATTAGGCAACTAGCTTTTCGCCTTCAGCTTTTGAGCATTAAATTTCAACCACAAGCACTAACTCACTGGCTTTGACTTTTATGGCCAACTCTCCCCCAGTAGTACTTCAAAGTTCACTCCTCTATTCAAATTCAAGTACCTGGTTAGATCAATAAAAAGTTACTTCACCTCAAACTCACCAACCCCAGATCAGAAAAATCCTCTACAAGTGAAAAACTCTACTTGAAATTGGCTGCAGTTTTAGATAAGAACAAGAACCCCAGAGTATAAAGACCCTTTCAACCAATATAGTAGCTGCGCACATGCTTTCGGATGTGTGTCTAAAAATACAAAACTAACAAAGAAAGAGTTCCACTTCAAAGAAAGGACAATCAAGAAGATACCCCGTTGAAAAACAAAGCTAATCTTTGACTATTTAGTATTTATTCGTCCGTGCCAAAAATGCGTGTCATACTTCCCTTTTAAATTTGTACGGCAATCCTTATTTAAAGTTCCCCTTTTATTTTTAATAAACAAAATTTATAAATATATTATATATATAATTTATTTTAAACTAGAAATTTCAAAAGTATTACGTATCCTTTTTTAAAAAAATTTGTGCTTAAACAAATATCACCCCATAAATTAAAATGAAGGATGTAATAAGTTTCATCATGTACAATCTTTTTTTATTTAGTATGTTTCAGAAAGAAATACCTCTTTATATTTAAAAATAATTTTAAATTAAAATTTTTTATTTTATTTTTAATAATATATTTATATAATCACAAACATATATATAGAGAGAGATTATAGAGTTACTAAGGATCAGAAAATTTTTAATAAGGATCAGAAAAATTATAAATTTCTAAAAAGAAATTTCTTATACTTTTGCTGGATGAAGTACTTAGAAGTAGAAACCATAGAGTTACTAAGGATAATTGGCCGACCGATCCTCCATGAAACTTATTTTTTCCTAACGTCCAAGTTTTAAATTATTGGTTAGGATATATTCTAGGTTAATAAGTGTTAATGCGTGATTTTAGTTAATGAGAAGGTGAAGTGGGACGCAACGTTTGGACGCTTATATGAGGAACTTGGGGACAAAGGTGGGACATGAAGCTATACATGCTAGCCGAGGTGAGAGAAAGAAAGACCCGTGATATGGACCAAGTGAAATGCATCAAAGACGAGGATGGAAGAGTATTAATGGAAGAGGGACATATTAGATGTAGATGGTAGTCATACTTCCATAAACTCCTAAATGAAGAGGGAGACATGGACATTATGTTGGGCGATTTGGAACACTCTGAGAGTCGTCGTGATTTTGGATATTGTAGGCGTATTATAATTGAGGAGGCCGAGGGGACTATGTGGAAGATGAGCAGTGCGAGGGCGACCGGGCCAAACGAAACCCCAGTGCAATTTTGGAATAGCGCGGGGTAGGGTAGGCTTGTAATGGCACACTGGGTTGTTTAACATCACTTTTAGGATGAACAAGATGCCTGAAGAGTGGATTTCAAAATTGGGCATAAGTTCAGGTTGAGTATCGGATGATCCGAGAGCGTTTCGGTGCTTATTATGGAAAGTTAGCATTTTGAAGGTTTTAGAATTTTCTAAGTTTAATATGGAGAGAACTTTGGTATTATCGATCTCCGTTTGGGATTCCGAGACATTGAATAGGTTCGTATTGTCATTTGTGACTTATACGTAAAATTTGGCGTTATTCCGGGATGTTTAAGTGTGATTCGGACGCTGCATTCCAGGTTACGGTCCGTAGCACACAGAGTCCCTCTCTTATTCATTTATTATATCTTGTCTAGTTTATATTTCAGACATATGTTGTATTAGTACTGTATTTTCTAGTAGATACTCATCCACTTGTGACACCGGATTTTAAAAATTTCTAGTAGATGGTTATGGTATTTATCTAGTATTGTCGCCTTTTCCTTTTATGTTTTTTTTAATTAATGTTTTATATCTCCATGTTTTTCTATGCCTAATTTCCTTTACTTAATAAAACTCATAATTTAAAAAATAATAAAGTAAATAATTAAGTTGATAGTTCCCTGTTGGCTTGCCTAACGGCGACATTGGGCGTTATCACGACCTATAGCGAGAATTGGGTCGTGACAGGTCAGCTCTTAGCTTGTTTTTATTTGCATTGGCACTGGATACAATGATGCGTCACATTCAAGGAGAGGTGTCATAGTGTATGTTATTTGTAGATGATATTGTACTGATTGACGAGATGCGAGACGGTGTTAATATGAGATTGGAGGTTTAGAGATAAACTCTGGAGTCTAAATGTAATGACTTGATCAGTCATTTTGCTTTACAGATCCATGTTCACCTATTTAAGACTTCCCATATGTATTTTTACTGTTTTATGACTTGCGGGGTTGGTTGGTTTGGTTTTGGAGGGGTTCTGGTTGAATTCGGAACACTTGGTTCCATAATAGTGGTCTAAGGTGGCCAAGTTTGACTTGAGTCAACGCTTTGAGCAAACGATCTCGGAATCGGGATTTGAAGGTCCCAATAGGTTCGTATGATGATTTTGGACATGGGCGTATGTTCGGATCGAGATTTGGGTAAGCCGGGAGCGTTTCAGCGCTTATTGTTAAAAGTTGGCATTTTGAATATTTTAGAATTTCCTAAGTTTGACTTGAAGTGGATTTTGGAGTTATCGGTGTCCGTTTGGGATTTCGAGCCTTGGAATAGGTTCGTATTGTGACTTGTACAAAAATTTAGCGTCATTCCAAAATGTTTAAGTGTGATTCGAACGCGTTCGTTGAAATTTGAAAATTTAAAGAATGAATTTATCGTCGATTCGTAATTTTGATGTTAGTTGTGGCTTTTTCAAGCTTTAGGATAAGTTTGGATAAGGTTTTGGTACTTGTTGGTATGATTGGACGGGGTCTCGGGGGCCTCAGGTGTGTTTCGGAATGGTTTCAGACAAATTCTCCTTGTTTTATCACTGTTGGTTTCTGGTGTGTTTGGTGTGCATCGTGATCGCATAAGAAGGGTCACAATCGCGAAAGGCTAAATGGACTGGTAGGGACTTTGCTCTTCTCGATCGCGAAGATAGTGTTGATGTCACGCCCCAAAACCGAGGAGCGCGACCGGCGTTCTACCGAGTGAACTCGACCGAGCAAGCCTGTTAAATTTCCTTCTACCCAAACTAATCCACGAATGAAGATAATACATATTTTCATTAATAAGACAAAAACGTGATCATGTCTACAATACCAATTCATTACCAATAGTTTTCATTATTTATAAAGTCTCAAAAGGAAAAATAATACAGCCACAACATAACATATTTTGACTTTTCAGTACCAATACACAACCCACACTATGTCTATGGAGCCTCTATATTAAAGAAGAGTACAATGATAATACCTGCAACAAGGCCCCGGCTATACATCAAACAAAATACACAAAGTACAAAAGATTCATGACCCCGGGATGAAGTGGGGATCACCAAGTCAGCTGGGAAGAAGATGTACTGCTATCACTGATCAATATCTCCTGCTGTGGAATCACCTGCATCCATTTAAAGATGCAGCGCCCCCGGAAAAAGGGACGTTAGTACTGTCGAATAGCACTAGTATGTATAACTAAACTCCCTCTCAATAGAATGACAAATAATGCAAACAAGATTAACATAATGTTAATGGAAGCCTTAATCAACATCAAACCTCAATTTAGGATCAAGACAATGTTTTAATTAATTTTCAAATCTCACATTGGGAGATTTTTAGTATCGATATACCATTGTTCACAATACCATTATTCACAATACCATTATTCATAATACCAGTACCACCGTACTCTCAGCACGCAGTCCGATCACGACCCGATCGGTTAGGCTGTCTCATTAGAGACATCAACCACAATTTCTCTCAATGTCAATACTACCGTCTTTAACACGGAGTCCGATCACGACCCGATCAGCTGGGCTATCCATTAAGGACATCAACCACAATTACCATTTCAATTACAATTTCCATCACAATCACCACCATGTGTGCGGCATGGTATTCGATCACGACCCAACCGGCTAGGCTGTCTTATTCGATACATCAATCTTTTTATATCAATCATTGCATTTTATATTTACTTTCACATCTTTTCATTTTATTGGCACTAATGGCTATAATTATAAGATCATTCTTGGCACGTTGGCCATATTTAGTACTTCATGCTCACCTTTTCAATTTCAATTATCATCATCATCAACAACAACAACAAATACAATTCAAATCAAGGTATATAGTACACATGTGAGCAATTTAGAGTCTAAGGCGCATAGGGATATTTCACAAAATTTGGCATAATAGCCTTCGTTTGAACTTAACTTAAAGTCGAAACATTATTAATGCACAACTCATATTTTAACACATCCTTAATTGGTAAGATAATATGAATAAAGCATTTGGGATACTTGTTGAACATATATATTTCAACCCGATCTTACTCGGAATAGCCAATTTTATAATGGACCACTTGGGACTTACATAATTTACATGAATATCGTGGGATTCAATTCTAAGAGAAGAGTTTAGCCAACATATCTTGTCCGAGCTTTCATTAAGTTACTACAACGCCCCAACACTTCTAGCAATAACAATCTATAGGAAGATAGTGAAAATCGGTTAATAATTAGAAGGATTTCAAGGATGTAACTCTCTTAGGAATTTTGTCAAACACCTAACATGCGAAATAGACCACAAGGCTCTACAATGGAGATTCTTTCATCCCTCAACAAATTTCAACAAGAAACTACCCAAAATGGTTCATTAACCCCACATACTACAACTTTATGTCACATGCATGGCCTATTTCCAACCCCACAATATATTTGAACTCATGACCTCTTGTATGAAAGCGTAGAAGTAGAACTTACTCGGATGTAGGATAATCTAGTGATTGATTTCCTTCATTCTTGAATATTGGTGCAAGATTGGATGATTGGGAGGTTAGGTTTTCTCCTTCTCTTTCTAAAATGCTCTCATCTCTCTCTAGACTCACCAGAAAAGTGTCCCAAATAAAGCCCCAAAGGCTATTTATTAAAATGAAGTCGGGTTGTAAAAACCCCAAAATTTGCACATCCGTGCCGCATGGGGCGCCGCAGGACGCAGCGTGGTAGTGAAAAATATGCCTAGAAATGAAATTTTGAAGTGTTATGGAAATCCCCACAGGCACGCCGCATGGGGCGGCGCGTGGGGCGGCGCGGTAGTGTAAATATCTGCCACCCTTTGCAAATTTGGTCATAACTTCTTCTAGGAGTGTCCAAATGACGAACGGTTTGAAGCGTTAGAAACTAGACTCGAAGATCTTTCATTTGATAGGTTGTTCATTACATAAATCCTTTT
>AWOL01S0020797.1:156185-188566 GCA_000715115.1 Nicotiana otophora
ATATATATATGTAGATATGATTATCCAAAGTTTGGTCTTGTGCGTACTTATTTGCAACTTTAGTCTATCATGAAATTTTCCAACTTGCTTTGGAGTTAGGCCTCTCCTTAGACCCCACATCACTTATAATATGTCTAGTATACTTATTATCTTATCCAATTGATATCCATCATATTAATAGCCCTCGTCGGCATACAAAGTAATATAACTAGCACACATCAACTTTCTTAATAGCGCTTAAGTACTTTAAAATTTTCTGGGTTGCTACATTCTCCCCCACTTAGGATCATTCGTCCTCGAATGAGAAGTAGAGTCGACCCCAATACTGATCATAACTTAACTATTTTCTTACACACCTCAAGCTCCCAAAGTTTTGACTATCTCTCGAATTCTTTAGAAATTTCGGCAGAGTTTCCCTTGTAACTGGGCCTATCCACCTACCAGAGAACCCCAGAAACACATACTAACAACTTATACATAATCCAATGACGTAACATAACACCAAAACAATACCAACCATGGCCTCAAAAACAACATATAACTAGAAAGGAACACCTTTAATATCAACTGTACAAGTGATACACAATTCATAGGCGACAATTTCCTAGAAAGATTACATAGCTATTCAAACAAATAAGGATACTTCTTCTTTATCTCTTCCTCGGCCTCCCAAGTAGCTTCTTCAACTTGTTGATTTCGCCACAACACTTTTACGAAGGCAATTTCTTTGTTTCTCAATTTTCGGACTTGCCTATCAAGAATAGCAACTGGAATTTCTTTATAGGTCAGTTCTTCATTAACCTCAATAGTTTCAACTGGCACAATAATCAACGGATCTCCGATTACCTTCTTCAACATAGACACATGAAATACTGGGTGCACTAATGACAACTCAGGTGGTAGCTCAAGCTTGTACGCCACCTCACCGATCCTCTGAATAATTTTGTACTGTCTGACATACCTCGGGCTCAATTTCCCTTTCTTACCAAATTGCATTACACCTTTCATGGGGGAAACTTTCAAGAATGCCCAATCACCTTCTTTGAACTCCAAATCTGTACGACGAACATTCGAATAGGATTTCCGACGACTCTGAGCAGTCTTCAACTGCTCCTTAATGATTTTAACTTTTTCCATAGTCTGATGCACGAGGTCTGGCCCTATTAACTCTGCTTTACTAATTTCGAACCACCCAATGGGAGATCTATATCTCCTACCATATAAAGCCTCGAACGATGCCATCTGAATGCTAGCATGATAGCTATTGTTGTATGCAAATTCTATGACTGGTAAATGATTATCCCAACTACCTTTGAAGTCTAGAACACAAGCACGCAACATATCCTCAAGCGTTTGAACAGTACGCTCTGCCTGCCCGTCAGTCTACGGGTGAAAGGCTGTACTAAGATTCACCTGAGTACCCAAACCTTGCTGAAATTTCTTCCAAAAATTAGCAGTGAATTGTGCTCCCCAATCAGAAATGATGGAAACTCGGGTGTTTTGATATACATCTGAGCATACTGCTCCGCTGTGTTGGTAGACTTAACCGGCAAAAAGTGTGCTGATTTCGTGAGTCAATCCACAATCACCCAAATTGAGTCAAATTTGCGCGGAGTGCGCGATAATCTTACCATAAAGTCCATATTAATCATTTTCCATTTCCACATTGGAGTTTCTATATTCTATGCCAATCCACCGAGCCTTTGGTGTTCGGCCTTCACTTGCTGACAATTCGAACATCGTGCCACAAGGTCTGCCACATTCCTCTTCATATCATTCCACCAATACACTTCCTTAAGATCATGATACATTTTTGTAGAACCTGGGTGCACGGAATACCTAGAAGTGTGAGCTTCAATCAAAATGCTTTCACGGAGACCATCCACATTTGGAACACATAGTTGCCCTTGGTACCTTAGTGTACCATCATCCATGCCAAGAGAAAGGGCCATGGTCTTATATTTATGAATCCCCTCTTTCAATTGCATCAACAATGGATCATTGTATTGTTTCTCTTTGACTTCCACAACAAGCGATGATTCAGCCCTATTTTGCACAATTACCCCTCCTTCACTAGAGTCCGTAAGACGAACTCCCAAACTAGCCAATCGGTGAACCGCTTTGGCCAATGGCCTTTGATATACCTCCAAGTGTGCTAAGCTACCCATAGATTTTCGGCTAAGAGCATCCACCACAATATTAGCCTTCCCCGGATGGTATAAAATATCAATGTCATAATCCTTAAGTAATTCAAGCCATCTTCTCTGCCTCAGATTCAATTCCTTCTGTTTGAAAATATATTGAAAGCTCTTATGGTCCGTGAATATATCCACATGGACCCCATATAAATAATTACGCCAAATTTTCAATGCAAATACCACCGCTGCAGGTTCTAAATCATGTGTTGGATAGTTCTTTTCATGATTCTTTAGTTGCCTAGAAGCATAAGCTATCACCTTTCCATGTTGCATTAATACACATCCAAGCCCGATTCTTAAAGCATCACAATATACAACAAATCTATCTATACCCTCTCGTAGAGTCAACACCAGTGCCGTAGTCAATCTTGCTTTCAATTCTTGGAAACTCTTTTTGCAAGCATCTGACCATTGGAACTTAATTGCCTTCTGCGTCAATATAGTCAACGGAGAGGCAAGAGTAGAAAACCCCTCCACAAACTTTCTGTAATATCCAGCTAAGCCTAAGAAACTGCGAATCTCTGTTGGAGTTATAGGTCTCGGCCAATTCTTCACAACTGAAATTTTCTGAGGATCAACCTTAATTCCTTCACTAGAAACTACATGACCCAAGAGTATGACCGATTCAAGCCAAAATTCACACTTTGAAAACTTTGCATATAACTGGTGCTGATGTAGGGTTTGCAGAACTACCCTGAGATGGTCGGCATGGTCTTCTCGACTTCATGAATATACAAGAATATCATCAATAAACACTATCACAAAAGAGTCGAGGAATTTGTTAAAAACCCAATTCATAAGATCCATGAAGGCTGCTGGGAAAATTGTTAGCCCAAAAGTCATCACCAAAAATTCAAAGTGCCCATATCGGGTTCTAAAAGCTGTTTTCGGAATATCCCGCTCCCTGATCTTTAATTGGTGATACCCGGATCTTAAATCAATCTTGGAGAAGTAACTGGAACCTTGCAATTGATCAAACAAGTCATCTATCCTTGGCAGTGGATACTTATTCTTGATTGTGACCTTATTAAGCTGCCGATAGTCAATACACATTTTCAGTGGCCCATCTTTCTTTCTTACAAAAAGGACCGGTGCGCCCCAAGGCGACACACTTGGCCGGATAAAACCCCTTTCTAACAAATCTCTCAATTGTTCCTTTAGCTCCTTCAATCTGCCGGTGCCATTCTGTAGGGTGGAATAGATATAGGATGCGTGTCTGGCATCACATCAATCCCAAAATCAATCTCCCTGTCTGGTGGGATCCCAGGGAGTTCATCCTGAAAGACTCCTGGAAAATCATTCACAATAGGCACAAACTCAAGTGTAGGTGCCTCAGCATCGGTGTCCGTAACCCGGACCAAATGGTAAATACATCCCTTGTTGATTATCTTAGTGGCCTTAAGGTGGGAAATAAACCTACCCTTCGGAACTACATCATCACCCTTCCACTCAATAACTAGCTCGTTTGAAAATTAGAACCTAACAGTCCTGGTTCGGCAATCAAGCTTGGAAAAACATGAATAAATCTAATCCATCCCCATTATCACATCAAAATCGACCATTCTCAATTCAATAAGATCGGCCACGGTGTCCTGACCATGCAACATGACAACACAATCCTTATAAACCCGCGCGGCATAGACTCACTAACCGGAGTAGATACATAGAACGACTTATAAAGTTGTTCTGGTTCTATCCCAAATTTCATAGCAACATAAGGTGTGACATATGACAAAGTGGAACCGGGATCAATGAGAGCATATACTTTATGAGATTGGACAGTCAATATACCTGTGACAACATCTGGAGAAGCCTCTAAATTCTGGCGACCCCTCATAGCATAGAAACGATCGGATCCTCCCGAACTCTATGCTATACCCCTAGCTGCACCACGCCCTGCGGGTATTGAAGTGCCTCGAGCTAGAGGAAGTGCTACAGATGTAGTAGCTGCAGAATTGGCTGGCTGTGCTGGGCCCCTACCTGCACCCTGGTGGAACGAACGACAATCCCTCTGAATGTGACCCCTCAATCCGCATCCGTAGCATATGGGCAAGTCCATGTAGCATATTCCTAGGTTCATCTTTCCACACCTAGGACATGGGGGCCTTCTCTGCTACTGGAATCTACCACCATGATGACCCTGTTGATTGGATCCCCTGTTGCCCTGACTGAGCCTGAAACGGCTCCATTGTTGCTGCTGACTGGGCCCTAATGGCGGTGCACTAACCGAAGATTAAGCAAAGGACTGTGATGGCCCTGCCGACCCTCCTTTGAAGGCTGACCTGCCACCACCAGAAGAACCACCAAAGCTGCCCGTAGACCGGGCCTTATTACTAACCTCTCACTCCATTCTGTTACTCAATTTGCGAGTCTCTGTTGCTAGAGCGAATGCCACCATTTTTCCATAGGTCATATCAGAATTCAAGGTAGATGTAGCAGCCTCATTAATTACCAAGGGACTAAGTCCCTGCACAAAGTGGCGCACTCTAGCCTCCATAGTGGGCAACATGTATATAGCATACTTAGACAGGTACGTGAATCTCATATGGCAATCCCACACACTCAGGCTACCTTGCCTCAGGTTCTCAAACTCAGCAGCACGGGCTGCCTTAGTCTTGGCAGACAAGAAATGACCAATGAAGGCATCGGCAAATTCACCCCACCTCGCCGGAGGGCTCCCTTCTTCACGGGACTCCTCCTATAGTTTGAACCAAGAATATGCCACCTCTTTCAGGAGGTAGGAGGCCAATTCCACTGCCTCTGTCTCAGTAGCACGCATAACTCGGAGAGTCTTGTGCATCTCATCAATGAAGTTCTGGGGATTTTCCTCTGGGTTAGTACCCGTGAACACTAGAGGATCCTGTTCACCCTGGAACTAGTAGAATCCCCTAGCTGACTGGAAGAAGTAGGTGCAACATTTGATCTCTGGGCCTGGGATGCCACTATTTGAGCCAACATCTGTATGGCTCCCCTAAGATCAACATCATAAACACCAGAATCAGAAGCTGGAACTCTAGGTGGAACTGGAATATCAGTTGGAGGAACCGTTGCACCTTCAGTAGGTGTAGGGACAGGTGTGATTTGATCAGTTGTAGTAGAGTCAGGCAATGTAGAAATTGGAGGAATATTCTCACTCCTCGGGTGCTCACCCACATCATCAATTATAGGATCAACTGTCACTCTTGGGGTGACATTGGCTCTTTGGCCAGTTCTTGCCTTCTTCTTAGGTGCCATGTACTGAAAGTTAAAGTAAATCACGAGTTAAAGGAGGAACAATCTTACCATCAGCTTTATCGCACGATCGAGAAAATGAAAGAAGGGTATTATCCTAAATGCCCTTGTAGCATCCCAATTATAGATGTGGTCGACAATACACCGATAATAAGAACTCTACTAAACACGGCTCCAAGACATCCTAGGACACTTTAAAACCTTAAGTTCTGATACCAAGTTTGTCACGCCCCAAAACCGAGGAGCGGGACCGGCGCTCAACCGAGTGAACTCGACCGAGCAAGCTTGTTAGATTTCTTTCTACCAAAACTAAATCACGAATGAAGATAATACATATTTTCATTAATTAGACAAAAACGTGATCATGTCTACAATACCAATTCATTACCAATAGTTTTCATCAGTTTTCTTAAAGTCTCAAGTGGGACAAGTAATAACACCACAAAATGACATAGTTTGTCATTCCTAGCACCAATACACAACTCATACTATGTCTACGGAGCCTCTATATATAAAGAAGAGTATAATGATAATGCACTATACATCAAACAGACTACAAAAAGTACAAAAGATTCATGACCTCGGGATGAAGTGGGGCTTATCAAATCAGCTGGGAAGAAGGTGTATTGCTATCACTGATCAATATCTCCTGTTGTGAAACCACCTGCATCCATTTAAAGATGCAGCGCCCCTGGTAAAAGGGACGTTAGTACTGTCGAATAGTACTAGTATGTATAACTGAACACCCTCTCAATAGAATGACAAATAATACAAACATGATTATCATAATATCAATGAAAGTCTTAATCAATATCAAACCTCCATTTAGGATCAAGACAGTGTTCAAATTAATTTCCATATCTCACATTGGGAGATTTTTATTATCGATATACCATTATCCATAATACCATTATTCACAATATCAGTACCACCGTACTCTCAGCACGGAGTCCGATCATGACCCGATCGGCTAGGCTATCTCATTAGAGACATTAACCACAATTACTCTCAATATTAATACCACCATCTTTAACACGGAGTCCGATCACGACCCGATCAGCTGGGCTATCCATTAGGGAAATCGGCCACAATCACAATTTCAATTATAATTTCCAGCACAATCACCACCATGTGTGCGGCATGGTGTCTGATCATCACCCGACTGGCTAAGCTGTCTTATTCGAGACATCAACCTTTTTATATCAATCATCGCATTTCATATTACTTTCACATCTTTTCATTTCATTGGCACTAATGGCCATAATTATAAGATCATTCTTGGCACGTTGGCCATATTTAGTACTTCATGCTCACCTTTTCAATTTTAATTATCATCATCATCATCAACAACAAATACAATTCAAATCAAGGTGTGTAGTACACATGTGAGCAATTTAGAGTCTAAGGCACATAGGGACATTTCACAAAATTTGGCATAATAGCCTTCGTTTGAACTTGACTTAAAGTTGAAACATTATTAATGCACAGCCAATATTTTAACACATCCTCAATTGGTAATATAACGTGAATAAAGCATTTGGGATATTTGTTGAACATATATCTTTTAACCCAATCTTACTCGGAATAGCCACTTTTATAATGGACCACTCGGGACTTACATAATTTACATGAATATCGTGGGATTCAATTCTAAGAGAAGAGTTTAGCCAACATACCTTGTCCGAGCTTTCATTAAGTTACTACAATGCCCCAACACTTCTAGCAATAACAATCTATAGGAAGACAGTGAAAATTAGTTAATAATTAGAAGGATTTCCATGATGTAACTCTCTTAGGAATTTTGTCAAACACCTAACATGCGAAATGTATCACAAGGCTCTACAATGGAGATCCTTTCATCCCTCAACCAATTTCAACAAGAAACTATCCAAAATGGTTCATTAACCCCACATACTACAACTTTGTGTCACATGCATGGCCTATTTCCAATCCCACAAAATATTTGAACTCACAACCTATTGTATGAAAGCTTAGAAGTAGGAGTTACCCGGATGGAGGATAATCTAGTGATTGACTTCCTTGATTCTTGAAGATTGGTGCAAAATTGGATGATTGCGAGGTTAGGTTTTCTCCTTCTCTCTCTAAAATGCTCTCATCTCTCTCTAGACTTACCAGAAAATCATCCCAAATAAAGCCCCAAAGGCTATTTATTAAAATGGGTTCGGGATGTAAAACCCCCAAAATTTTCACAGACGCGCCACCGCATGGGGCGGCGCGGTAGTGTAAATTTCTGCCAGCATTTGGTAATTGTGGCATAACCTCTTGTAGGAGCGTCCAAATGGTAAACGGTTTGAAGTGTTAGAAACTAGACTCGAAGATCTTTCATTGTATAGGTTGTTCATAACATAAATCCTTATATATATGTAGATATGATTATCCAAAATTTGGTCTTATGCATACTCTTTTGCAACTTTAGTCTATCATGTAATTTTCCAACTTGCCTTGGAGTTAGGCCTCTCCTTAGACCCCATATCACTTATAATATGTCTCGTACACTTATTATCTTATTCAATTGATATCCATCATATTAATAGCCCTTTTCGGCATACACAGTAATATAACTAGTACATATCAACTTTCTTAATAGCGCTTAAGTACTTCAAAATTTTCCGGGGTGCTACAGTCACGTTCGCGGAGCTTGATCAGGATGTGCTTCGCATTCGCGTGGTAATGGTCACAACCGTGCTGAGTTAGATGGGCTAGCTTTGGGTTGGAGGTTGTTCATCGCGATCTCTTGGTCATGAACGTGATCGCATAACGTAAATTCTAAGACTGGGGTTTATTGCCTTCGTGTTCGCAAGGATTGGCTCGCGTTCACGTAGGCTTGCTTGGCTAAGCATGCGACCGCGAGCTGTTTATTGCATTCGCGTAAGAGGATTTCTAGGCGCGGTCTGTGTGGTCTTCGTAATCGCATGAGCTTTGGTTGGGAAATTAGTCTAGTAGTTAAATTATGAACTTGAACATATATTTATTAGTTTATACGACTTATGATTAGTTTCGAATTGCTAGGCGTCGTTTGAGGAGTTCTAATGAGGCTAAAGAGCTGGATTGGGGACTTGGAAGCGAGGTAAGTCCTTGCCTAACCTTGTAAGAGGGAATTTATACCCTTAGATATATTGATTGTTCTGTGCTACTTATGTGGGGAGCTACGTACGCACGAGGTGATGAGAGTCCGTACATAGCTATATCTATGTTATGTCCGGGTAGACTTAGATTTACATCATGCTTTAATTCTGTTATTTGTACTCATCATACGTATTTGATTTTCTTAATTTATGACTAAGATTGAAGTTAGATAAAATATTTACTTAGCCTCTTACTGTGGAAAATTGGGAATTACTTGTTGAACTATAGATTTGTGTCTTCTCGACTCGTATGTATTTCCACGAGCGAGGTAATTTATCTACTCTTATGGGATCGATTTGTTTGCCTTAACAGTGATGTAAATTACTCTTATGGAATCGAGTCGTTTGCCTCGGCAGTGATGTAAATTACTCTTATGGTATCGGGTCGTTTTCCTCGGAAGTATAGTTACACTTTTCTTATGGGATCGGGCCATTCGCCTTGGCGGTACTATGTATCACTACTCTTATGAGATCGGGCCATTCGCCTCGGCAGTACTGAGTATCCTTTTCCTATGGGATCAAGCCATTTGCCTCGACAACCTCGTGCTTAATACTTGAGGTTGGAATTGGTTATGTTAACAGTTGAGTTAGAGCCTTCGAGGACAGTTATGACATTTTAGTGATTTAATAAAGGTCCATATTAGAGATTTATTATTAATGCTTTGTTTTTTCGTTGCTACTTGTTGTACATCCTCCATGTCTACTTCATGTATTTTTATTACTGTTTGACCACTAGTAAGTTTCAAGTCGACCCCTCATCACTACTTCTTCGAGATAGACTAAATACTTACTCGGTATGCGTTGTTCTGCGTTCTCACGCTACACTTCTGCACTGAATGTGCAGGTACTAAGACAGGTACTTCCAGTGGTCACACGGGCACGTAGCCGCACTTCCACGGAGACTTAGTGGTCAGCTACTTGCCTTGCTGCGATCTGTAGCACCGGAGTCTCCCTCTACCTTGTTTACTATTTCTGTTTATTATAGTTCAGATAATAGTTGTATTAGTTTTGTATATTCTCTAGATTGCTCATGCACTCGTGGTACCGATTGTTTGGGGCTTCTAGAGTTTATGTACTATTGTACTTATTATGACTATCACCATGGTTTATGTATTACTCACACTTGATATTTTTGAGAAAAAGGTATGTATGGTTGTATGAGATCTTACTTATTTAGTGTTTTAAAGGAAACTTCTATTTTTAAAATTAAAAAGGGATAATTCAATTGGAGGTTCACGCATGGGCTTGCCTAATGGCGGCGTTCAGCGCCATCATGACCTATTACATGTTTTGGGTTGTGACAGTTTGGAATCAGAGCTAGGTTCACATAGGTCTCACGAGTCATGAGCCGGCCTGGTAGAGTCTTGCGGATCGGTGCAGAGATGTCCGTACTTATCTTCGAGAGGTTATAAGGTGTTAGAAAACTTTTCTTTCTTAATCTTCTATCATGCAATTGATATTGTGCTAAGTATCTTTCTATTATTCTCTCACAGATGGTGAGAACGCGCACGACAAATGCACCTGGCGGTAGAGGGGCTGCTCCGCCCGTTGCTAGAGGATGAGGTAGAGGCCGGGGGAGGGCTCTGACTCCTGTTAGAGGATGAAGACATCCTATAGTTGCTCCTATTGTACCACCAGTGGATCCATTGGAGGATATTATTATTGAGGAGCAGGATGAGGCGCCTGCAGCTGAGCCGACCCCAACAGATTTCATGATTGCACCGAAATTTCTAGGAGGTTATGGATTTTATGACGCAGGTTGGTATATTTCCAGCGGGCCTAGCCATATATCAGGCTAGAGGGGAGAACAGACCCCTACTGCTCAAGCTCTAGGGCACACTGCTACCGTTTATCAAACCCCAGGTGCACTACCTGCGGGCGATGTCTAGCCAGTTGCAGCAGCTGTGCCAAAGCCTAGACCAGTCGCATACGTTGAGCAGCAAAAATGGTTGGACATGTGGACTAGGCTTCGCCCCCTATCTTTAGTGGTGAGCGGTCCGAGGACCCACAAGATTTCATTGACCAGTGCAAGGAGAGGCTACGTAAAAGGGAGATATTGGCATCCAACGGGGTGGACTTCACCACCTTTCAGCTTGAGGCAAGGCCTGTAGATGGTGATATGCTTACCTCCCTAGCAGGACAGCATGTTCCCCTATCTTGGGATTAGTTTACGCATTTATTCTTGGAGAAGTACATACCACCTTTAGAGAGAGAGGAGCTTTGGGGTCAGTTTGAGCGACTCCGTTAGGGTCATATGTCTGTGACCGACTATGAGGCAAGATTCACTAACCATGCAGTTATTATACTCTCCACAGATGCAGAGAGGATGCAGAGGTTCATTGCAGGTCTACACCTTAAGATCCATGTTTCTATGGGTCGTCAGGCTGAGATGGGGACTCCCTTTCGTTAGGTTATGGATATGGCTCAGAGGATCGAGCGTATCTATAATTGTAGTGGAGAGTTTGTGACAAGGGATAAGGGCCCCGATAGTTTGGTGGATTCAGGGGCACCCCACCTAGGGGCAGAGGTCAGTTCATGAGGGGCCACTCTAGCTGGCCCATGCATTTAGCACCACCACTTGCTCGGAGTGCCCTAACGTGACCCTACTTCAGTGCTATTCCAGAGAGTACTTACCGTCTGCCAGCTATTCAGGGTTCCTCCAATGGGTATTCAGGGCATTGGGGTCAAACTACGGGTCAGTAGTTTACCGCTCCAAGGTGTTGTTTTGAGTACGGGGAGTTTGTCCACGTGAAGAGGTTTTGTGCTAGACTTTGGGGCAAGACAGTGCAACAGGACCATCGGCCCATGATTACTGCACCAGCTACCACACCGCCCGCTCGCCCGTCCAGAGGTAGAGAGAAGGCGGGTAAGGGACGCCCTAGAGGTGGAGGCCAGTCTGGTGGCGCTCCATCTAGATTCTATGCATTCCCAGCCAGGCCAGAGGTAGTTGCCTCCGATGCAGTGATCACAAGTACTATTTTTATTTGTCGTAGGGATGCCTCGGTACTATTTGATCCAGGGTCTACTTATTCCTATGTTTCTTCTCTATTTGCTCCTTACATGGATGTATTTTGTGACTCCTTGGGTGTTCCTATATATGTGTCCATGCAGAGGGTGATTCGGTTGTTGTGGATCGGGTCTATCGGTCCTGTGTAGTGACTTTCTGTGGTTATGATACCAGAGCAGATCTTCTACTACTCGATATTGTAAGGCCCCATAAAATTTCACCTAAAACTCGAGGTTCCATGGTGACGAGGTAGGATAATATGTTTGGTGATGGTAGAAATTCTTCGTGGCAATCTTGCGAGCCGCGATACGGACCTTTGGGGTCAAACAATTCGCTAGGGAGTTAAAGGAAAATGTTGACAGAAAAAGATATTTCTGCGGAACATTATGCGGCCGCAAAATCACTTTGCGGGCTGTAGAATGGCTGCAGAGTGAAGCAGAAACTTGAGAAAATTTTTTGGGCCATTATGTGGTTTATTATGCGGCCGTAGAATTACTTTGCGGGCCGCAGAATGTCCACATACCCAGGCAGCGGTGCCCAGTTCTGGAAATCCATTCACGGACCGCAGAAGCATTATGCGGCCGGAGATTCTGTTTCAGAGCTTCATATTTTTGGTTTTTATAACCCGACCCCATTTCATTATATAGACTCTATGGACCATTTCTTAAGTAAGAACCTAACATTTTGAGAGTGAGAAAGTGCTCTAGAGAGGGAGAGAGTTCCTCAACCAATTGTTCATCAATTCTTACTCAAATCTTGGAAGATTAACAAGGAAAACACACTAGGTCTTCATGCTAGAGGTAAGATTCTACACCCTAACCCTCAATTTTGAAATTTAACTAAAAATAGTTAATTAGTAAGGCAATTCTTGGGTGTGAGAGTTGTTTATTTTTACATGCATGTACTATCAAGGGTTGGGGGAAGAATGTTGAGCTAAATTAGGTAGACTTTGGGTAGTGGGGGTGAAAGAATCCACCATGGGAGGACCTTGAAATTATAATACCCACCTAGTGTTTGATAAAATTCTCAAATGAGTTGGAACCATAAACTCTCTCCTAATTTGTGTTCAATTTTGCTATATTTCCAAATAGATCGAAGAAGCTAAGAATTCCAGAATATTGTAGATTTGTAGTAATTTAAAAAAGGCTCGAGGCAAGGTATGTTGGCTAAACTCTTCTCTTAGAATTGAACCCTGCAATGTCCTTGCAAGTCTCGTGATGCCCTTATAAATTGAATTTTTGTCAAATAAGCCTTGTGTCGAAATAATTACGCGTTCAATAACAAAGATTCTTGTTATGTTGAGTTAATGTTTGAGAATGTGGTTTAAGTATGGGCTGTGCGTTACTTTGTTATGATTTAAAAGGGTGAATTTTTATAAAAGCTATCATGTCAATTGTGTAAGAAGTCATATGTGCCTAAGACCCTAATTTACTAAAGTATGTGATTAAAGTCTTAATTTGAAAGGCCTTATTGTTGATTATCCGCGATAATGATTGAAAATGGAATAGTGAGCTGAATTATGAAGTACGACCAATGTGCCAAGAATGATATTGCGTTATGGCCAATAATGTCAATGAAATGATAATGAATTAAGAGGTAAATAATTTTAATAACAAATGCTTTGGGAGTATCGATTAGCCACCGAGGAAGGGTAGGTTGGAACAACCTAACCCCGAAACTACACGTGCCGGTGTAGGAGTTATGTTGAGTTAATGTTTGAGAATGTGGTTTAAGTATGGGCTATGCGTTACTTTGTTATGATTTAAAAGCGTGAATTTTTATAAAAGCTATCATGTCAATTGTGTAAGAAGTCATATGTGCCTAAGACCCTAATTTACTAAAGTATGTGATTAAAGTCTTAATTTGAAAGGCCTTATTGTTGATTATCCGCGATAATGATTGAAAATGGAATAGTGAGCTGAATTATGAAGTACGACCAATGTGCCAAGAATGATATTGCGTTATGGCCAATAATGTCAATGAAATGATAATGAATTAAGAGGTAAATAATTTTAATAACAAATGCTTTGGGAGTATCGATTAGCCACCAAGGAAGGGTAGGTTGGAACAACCTAACCCCGAAACTATACGTGCCGGTGTAGGAGTGATTGAAGGGTAAACCTCGTGTTAATGTGATGAGACTGTTTCCCATTATATGGGATGGGATTGGTGTGTTGAGATGTTTTCCCCTTAAATGGGATGAGATTATTGCTAGCTAGATGTGATATAATGTCGACCCACACGGCATTGTAGTGAGACGGCTTAGCCGATCGGGCTGAGATCGGACGCCATACCGCGCACATGGTGGTATTGTGAGTGTATATCTCAGGGTGAGACGGCTTAGCCGGTCGGGCTGATATCGGACTCCGCGTTAAAACACGGTGGTATATCGGTGCTAAAGATCTCCCAACTTAAATTACTGAAACCTACTTAAAATTTACGTTTCCCCTAATGTGACACTTTGATACCGTTTGAGTCTCTTATTTATATCATGTTTTATTTTCCGTTTACTGTTGCTCGTTCTATTGAGTGGGTGCTTAGTTTTACTTACTAGTACTATTCCATATGTACTAACCCTTTTTTGCCGGGGGCGCTGCATCTTTAATGGATGCAGGTAGTTCCATAGCAGGTGGTATTGATCAGTGATAGCAGTACACCCTCTCCTCAGCTGATTTGGTGAGCCCCACTTCATTTCGGGGTCCTGTATCTTCTATCCTTTGTACATAGCATTTCGAGGTATAGTCAGGGCCTTGTTGCTGGCACTGTCATAACACTCTTTTGTTTCTGTTAGAGGCTCCGTAGACATAGTGTGGGTTGTGTCTGTTTTGGGGAAGTTTAAACTAAAAATGTTATAGTTTTACCATCTGTTCCACTTTAACTATGTTGTACAATGTACTATTTTGAAAACTTGTTAATGATGTAACTAATGGAAATGAAGCAGTGTTGTTCACATGACTTCTTAATGAACTGTATTCGTCTCTTTATTCGTGGGTGAGTTTGGTAAATGGCACTGTGCAAGCTTGCTCGACCGAGGTAACTCTATTGAGCGCCGGTCGTGCTCCCCGAGGTTGGGGTGTGACAGATATGGTTGATTTCGAGGTTATCCTGGGCATAGACTGGTTGTCTCTGTACCATGCCATTCTTTATTACCATACCAAGACTGTTACCTTGGTGATGCCTGAGTTGTCTAGATTAGAGTGGAGGGGTTCGTCTATTGGTATTTCCAGTTGGGTTATTTCTTTCTTGATAGCTTGACATATGGTCGAGAAGGTTCTTTGACCTATTTGGCCTTTGTTTGGGATACTACTAAAGATACTCCTACGTTAGATTCGGTGCCGGTGGTACGAGAGATTTCCCATATATTTCCTGCTGATCTACCATATATGCCACCGGATCGGGATATCGATTTCGGCATTGATTTGGTGCCAGGCAGCCAACCTATCTCTACTTCGCCTTACCGCATGGCTCCAAAGGTGCTGAGGGAGTTAAAGGAGCAGCTTAAAGAGTTGCTTGAGAAGGGGTTCATCAGACTAAGTGTGTCGCCTTGGGTGCACCAGTATTATTTGTGAAGAAGAAGGATGGGAGCATGCAGATATGCATTGATTACCGTCAGTTGAATAAAGTCATTAAAGCCTACGCTCTAATAACAACTTTGTCACGTCCCAAATTACTCCCTAGACGTGACTGGCACCTAGCTAACTTTGTCACGAACCATACTTTCATACGTTAACCATTAATTTGTAATATTTGGTTAATTATGAGTATCCAAATAATCTGATAATTAATTATGAATAATTAGTATCTCAAAATATTAAATTAAAACTCTAACCCAAATTAAAACTCGGCCACTGTGGGCAAAATCATCAATATATACCAACTGATCAGGTGGTGTGTCACGACCCAAATCGGAGGGCCACGACTGGCACCCGGTGCCTACTACGTACCTTATCCTTCTTTACTATAAGACTCGTCACAGGCCATAATAGGCCACATCTATATATAAGTAACAGTATTAGAACTTAACTCACAAAACTAATTCAAAAAGATATATATCGATACATAGAGGCCGACAAGACCGTTGACATGTCATACCTAAAACTATACACATGACACTATCTGCAAAACCTCTAAGAAAACATGATCACAATATATAAGTCGGGACAGGGTTCCGAGATCCTCATAAAACGAAACAACATATATAGAACATGACTCGACAATACTCCAGGAAGAAGTAGAGCTCACCAACTAAAAGCTGATATCTGGAGGCAACCTACAGTGAAGGGTCCTCACCTTGCCTATCTATACCTACATGGCATGAAGCACAGCGCCCCAGAAAAAGGGACGTCAGTAAGAAGAATTTACCGAGTATGTAAGGCAGAAATGAAATGTAATAATAAGATACTATCTCAGGGAGAGATAAGAGTCAACTTATAATCTCTGACTTGTCGCTGAGGTCCATAACATTTAGAATAAGACCCATCCCATATATATATAAATAAAACTACAATATAATAGTTCTGATTATATCATTCTTGTGACTTTAACTACCCAACTGATCAGTGGTAACTGACCAACCAACGGTCGCGCGATGGTAAATGCGTGACTGCCCGATCGGCCGTAGAACAGTGGTAAATGCCTGACTGTCCGACCGGCCGTAGCTCGGTGATAAATGCATGACTGCCCGACCGGCCGTAACTCGGTGGTAAATGTGTAACTGGCCAACCGGTCATAACTCAGTGGTAAATGCATGATGCATATAATACCATTATGAACATTAACATCTTTATTGAATACCTTAATAGAGAGTTAGGAACATACTTAGGCATGCTTTGAATATCATGTTAAAGGAATGAACAACGTAGACCTTCTTAGTTACTAAGAGTAGAATCATTTATGAAATAGTATTACGTTTACCTATCGTTACTTGGATTATGCCAAAAGGAAAGGAGGGATAGCCTTAACATACATGAGCCGATTCTCTTGATAATCCTTCTAACACATGTCAATCGCGATAAAACACGTAACAACAAGATTGAAATAGGGAACAATCCGTATGATATTCTTGAGAAAGGTTATACTGGGCTCCCTTAGAATTGCAAATCCCGTTGCTATTACATTATGTAGTCTCGTACGATTTCCCAAATCCCTTCACTTTTTCGTTCTTGCCTTTTTCCTTTCTACAACGCCCCCAAATGAAATTATGGTATGGATTGAAGATAAGGTGTAAGGATGACTAATATGCTGGTGATAATACATTAATTCATGACTAATAAAGTGTATGGATGACTAAGGATATTGTCCATGTGCCACCTAATTACCTAATATTAAAAGAGTCATCGTGTAGTCTTGATCCATTTCCACTTGCTGCCACATTATGTTTCCACCAAACTTATCCAAAGATCTTAACTACTTAATTAATCTCCCACTAAAAATCTATAATTATATAATTATCCCATAATTAAAAATTATCTCAAATTACTTAAAATACTACTCACGTTTACCATACCTTATACACCTTACTATCATGGTCGTGTGGTACCTTGTATGGCATTAGTCCATAAACACCGGATATTATAGCTCGGGCCGAATTTTATCCCAAATTGACAAACTTTGACAAAACTTATTTTCTTCTGTTCGCTTACCCTCTCACCTTCACTAATTTACTTATCGCCTGCTATAAATAGTATAATGCTTATAATCTCAAAATAATCTCATTCCCGAGCTTATGTTGATTAAATTACGACGAAACTTTAACGTACGAAAATGTGAAATGTGACATCCTTCCCCCCTTAGAAACATTCGTCCTCAAATGTTTAAACTTGCAAGATGTACATAACATACTCATCAACTATAAATGTATATATCTTCCCGAGCTATACTCCAATGAAACAATTATCGGGTTCTCACGGGGTCAATACATCGTCCCTCCATAAAACTACTACATAATCAATTCATCACCTACGATTCTATAAATCTATCTTCTAGGCGCTAATACCTACTAGTTGTAATCTTAATAACCGGGTTCATAACTTTCTATTCCATCATACTAACTTTCACAAAATCTTGCATACTATATGTTGTTTCCTCCCTTGGGCGTTAGAGCTATCAGAGTTTTAACTTCTTAATGTCCTAGGTTACTCCCTCTCCTCCCTTAGTCCACTATCCTCGGGTTCTTACTTTGCTTTCAAGCTAGCTTTGGTTTCCCTCAATCCTTCGGACATAATGCCAACTCACTCTTATATTAATCATATTTACTCGGCAATTTGCGTTAATAAGATTGAACATTACTCATAGTCACAGTACCTGACACCTCATCCGGTGTATCCTCTAGTTCCTGATGACCTGCCAAAGCATACATGCGGTTCTGACTACTGTCGGAGCTAGATGCTCCACCGCTACCTCTACTTCTACTAGATGATGCATATGGGCCTTGCTCTAGAGGGTGTACTGAAGAATAGGAGACTATTATAGATCTGGTGGGCTGAACCATCCCGCCTCTGTCCTTTATAGGACAATCCCTGATGTAATGACTACGGTCTCCACATGTATAACATACATTATACCCCTGATGACATTGTCCAGAATGAGCTCACCACATTGATTGCACCGCGGAGGAGGTGCCCTCATCTGCGCTGAATTGCTCCGATTCTGAAAACCCAAAATTCTCGAGCGCTGACCTGATTCAGAATAGAGAGACTCCTCATAATGCGGCCTCTGCAAATGTCAGACGCTATCAATAGGATATGGTGGCATAGAATAGCCTAGAAAATCCTCACGTTGTCTAGCAGACCTAGCTTTCTTATGCTAATCCTCATAACGATTCTCGAATCGCTGGCGTCCTAAGTCCTACCACAAATCGATGCACTCAGTCACTCATCTCAACCACAATCGAGGGAGCATACCTTGCCAAGGAATCAAATCTGAGACAATAATCCCACACACTCATATTCCCTTATGTAAGTGCCAAGAACCTGTCTACCCCTGCCTGACGAATATCTGCTGGCAAGTAATGACGCAAGAAAGCCCCTGAGAATTCTTCACAAACCACATGAGTTGCATTTGTTCATCTAGACAATTCAAAAGTTTCATACCACTGAACCGCAACATCTTGCAATCGGTAAGAGGCCAACTCTGCTGACTCAATGTGTGATGCATGCATCACCCTCAAAGTCCTCTGCATCTTATCAATAAAATTTTGCGGGTCCTCATCCTTGTTGGATCCGGTAAACACTAGAGGGTCCAGGTTGATGACGTCTCGAACTCTCGCGCTAATAACCCTGTCAATGTAACCAACACTTGTACCTACCTGGCGCTGAGCCTGAGCGGCTACCAATCTAGTCAACAACCGTACTGCACTCCGCATATCCATATCCTCATCATGAGCAATAGGTGGAGGTACTGGTTTCCTCCTCGGGTGCTGACAAAATTGGAGAACTATTCGAGGGTGTCACACTTCCCCTCGGGGCCTTAGCCCTCACTAGACATTGGTGCTCTACTCATGCCCTCAGATGCCACTGTTTTACCCTTCTGACTAGTTGTAGCTTTCCTGGTCATAGGCATCGCTATATATATAAAACAAGTCAAAGGTCAAGGGCTTTATTCCCTATGACTTTGCTCTATCGCACGATCTAATATCAAGAAGGAAGGGTAACCGGTCCCTAAATGCCCTGTAGTTTCCTGTTTATATAACATGGTGCACAACATATTTATAAACCAGACTCTACTAGACACGGCTTGCGGACAACCCTAGGGCAGATCCACACAAATACAAAGTTTGTCATGACTCAAATCGGAGGGCCACCAATGGCACCCGGTGACTACTCAATCGAGCGCCACGTACCTTATCTTTTTTTACTATAGACTTGTCATGGGCCATAATAGGCCACATCAATATATAAGTAACAATATTAGAACTTAACGCACATAACTAATTCAAAAATATTTATATCGATACATAGGGGCCGACAAGGCCGTTGACATGTCATACCTAAAACTATACACATGACACTGTCTGCAAAACCTCTAAGAAAACATGACCATAATATATAAGTCGGGACAGGGTTTCCGACATCCTCATAAAACGAAGAAACATATATAGAACGTGACTCGGCAATGCTCCAGGAAAAAGTGGAGCTCACCAACCAAAAGCTGATATCTCGAGGCAGCCTACAGTGGAGGGTCCTCACCTTGCCTATCTATACCTACGTGGCATGAAGCACAGCGCCCCATAAAAAGGGACGTCAATACGAAGAATGTACCGAGTATGTAAGGCAGAAAATGAAACGTAATAATAAGATACTATCTCGGGGAGGAATAAGAGTCAACTTATAATCTCTGACTTGCCACTGAGGGCCATAACATATAGAATAAGACCTATCTCATACATATAAATAAAACTACAATATAATAGTTCTGATTACATCATTCTTGTGACTTTAACTGCCCAATTAGTCGTCGCGCAATGGTAAATGCATGACTGCCCGATCGTCCGTAGAATGGTGGTAAATGCCTGACTGCCCGAGCGGCTGTAGCTCGATGGTAAATGTGTAACTTCCCAACCGGCGGTAGCTCGGTGGTAAATGCATGACTGCCCGACCGACCGTAGCTCGGTGGTAAATGTGTAACTACCCAACCGGTCGTAGCTTGGTGGTAAATGTATGATGTATATAATACCATTATGAACATTAACATCTTTATTGAATACCTTAATAGAGAGTTAGGAACATACTTAGGCATGCTTTGAATATCATGTTAAAGGAATGAACAACGCAGACCTTTTTAGTTACTAATAGTAGAACCATTTATGAAATAACAGTACGTTTACCTATCGTTACTTCGATTATGCCAAAAGGAAGGGAGGGATAGCCTTAACATACATGAGTCGATTCTCTTTATAATCCTTCTAACACACGTCAATCGCGATAAAACACGTAATAGGGAACAATATGTATGATATTCTTAAGAAAGGTTATCCTTAGAATTTCAAATCCCGTTACTATTATATTATGTAGTCTCGCATGAATTCCCAAATCCCCTCACCTTTTCGTTCTTGCCTTTTCCCTTTTTACAACTCCCCCAAATGAAATTATGATATGGATTGAAGATAAGGTGTAAGGATGACTAATATGCTGGTGATAATTCATGAATTCATGACTAATAAAGTGTATGGATGACTAAGGATATTGTCCATGTGCCACCTAATTATCTAAAATTAAAAGAGTCATCATGTAGTCTTGATCCATTTCCAATTGCTGCCACGTTATGTTTCCACCGAACTTATCCAAAGATCTTAACTACTTAATTAATCTCCCACTAAAAATCCATAATTACATAATTATCCCCAATATTAAAAATTATCTCAAATTACTTAAAATAATACTCACTTTTACCATACCTTATACATCTTACTATCATGGTCGTGTGGTACCTTGTATTAGCATTAGTCCATAAACACCGGGTATTATAGCTCGGGCTGTATTTTATCCCAAATTGACAAACTTCGACAAAACTTATTTTCTTCGATTCGCTTAACCTCTCACCTTCACGACTTTACTTATCGCTTGTTATAAATAGAATAATTCTTATAATCTCAAAATAATCTCATTCCCGAGCCTACATTTATTAACTTACGATGAAACTGTAACGTACAAAAATGCAAAATGTGACATCCTTCCCCCCTTAGAAATATTTGTCATCAAATGTTTAAACTTGCAAGATGTACATAACATACTCATCAATTATATAAATGTATATATCTTCCCGGGCTATACTGTAATGAAACAATTATCGGGCTCTTACGGGGCCAGGATATCATCCCTCCATAAATCTACTTCCTAACCCATTCGTCACCTACGATTCTGTTAATCTCTCTTCTACGCATTGACACCTACTAGTTGTAATCTTAATAACCGGGTTCATAACTTTCTATTCCATCATACTAACTTTCACAAAATCTTGCATACTATATGTTATTTCCTCCCTTGGGCGTTAGAGCTATCAGAGTTCTAACTTCTTAATGTCCTAGATTACTCCCGTCTCCTCCCTTAGTCCAATATCATCGGGTTGTTACTTTGCGTTCAAGCTAGCCTTGGTTTCCCTCAACCCTTCGTACATAATGCCAACTCACTCTTATATTAATCATATTTACTGGGAAAGTTGCATTAATAAGATTGAACATTACTCATAGTCACAGTACCTGACACCTCATCCGGTGTAGCCTTTGGGTCCTGATGACCTGACAAAGCATACATGCGATTCTGACTACCACTGGATCTAGATGCTCCACCCCTCCCTCTACCTCTACCAGCTAATACTTGAGGGCCTCGCTCTAGAGGGTGTATTGAAGAAGAGGAGACTATTATAGATCTGGTGGGCTAAACCATCCCGCCTCTATCCTTCATAGGACAATCCCTCATGTAATGACTAGGGTCTCCATAGGTATAGCATATATTTAGATCCCTGACGACATTATCCAGAATGAGCTCTACCGTATTGACTGCACCGGTGAGGAGGCGCCCACATCTATGCTGAATCCCTCCGACTCTGAAAACCTGAAATTCTCAAGCGCTGACCTGATTCAGAATAGACAGACTCCTCATAATGCGACCTCTGCAACTATCAGACACTATCAACATGATATGGTGGCATAGAATGGCTCGACAAATCCTCAGGTTGTCTAGCTGACCTAGACTTCTTACGCTAACCCTCATCACGATTCTCGTATCGCTAGCATCCCATGTCCTACCACAAACCGATGCACTCTGTCACTCATCTCAGCCACAATCGAGGGGGTATACCTTGCCAAGGAATCAAACTGGAGACAATACTCCCGCACACTCATATTCCCTTGTGTAAGTGCCAAGAACCTGTCTACCCTTGCCTGACGAATATCTGCTGGCAAGTAATGATGCAAGAAAGCCCCTGAGAACTCTTCTCAAACCGCTGGAGTTGCATTTGTCCATCTAGACAATTCCCAAGTTTCATACCACTGAACCGCAACATCCTACAATCGGTAAGAGGCCAACTCTACTGACTTAGTGTCTGATGCATGTATCACGCTCAAAATCATCTGCATCCTATCAATAAAGTTTTGCGGGTTCTCATCCTTGTTGGATCCGGTAAACACTAGAGGGTCCAGGTTGATGACGTCTCGAACTCTCGCGCTAATAACCCTATCAACGTAACCAACACCCGTACCTACCTGGTGCTGAGCCTGAGCGGCTACCAATCTATTCAACAATCGTACTGCACTCCACATATCCACATCCTCATCATGAGAAATAGGTGGAGGTACTGGTTTCCTCCTCATCTCCTCGGGTACTAATAAAATCAGAGAACTATTCGAGGGTGTCACACTTCCCCTCGGGGCCTCACTCTGGCCCTCACTAGACATTGGTGCTCTACTCATGCCCTCATATGCCACTGTTTTACCCTTCTGACTAGCTGTAGCTATCCTGGTCATATGGATCTCTATATATATAAAACAAGTCAAAGGTCAAGGGATTTATTCCCTACAACTCTGCTCTATCGCACGATCTAATATCAAGAAGGAAGGGTAACCGGTCCCTAAATGCCCTGTAGTTTCCTGTTTATATAAGATGGTGCAAAACACATTTATAAACAAGACTCTACTAGACACGGCTTGCGGACAACCCTAGGACAGATCCACTCAAATACCAAGTTTGTCATGACCCAAATCGGAGGGCCACGACTGGCACCCGGTGCCTACTCAATCGAGCGCCACGTACCTTATCTTTCTTTACTATAAGACTCGCCATGAGCCATAATAGGCCACATCAATATATACGTAACAATATTATAACTTAACTCACATAACTAATTCAAAAATATTTATATCGATACATAGGGGCCGACAAGGCCGTTGACATGTCATACCTAAAACTATACACATGACATTGTCTGCAAAACCTCTAAGCAAATATGACCATAATATATAAGTCGGGACAGGGTTCCGACATCCTCATAAAATGAAGAAACATATATAGAACATGACTCGGATCATGCCAAAAGGAAAAGAGGGATAGCCTTAGCATACTTGAGCCAATTCTCTTGACAATCCCGCTAACACACATCAATCGCGACAAAACACGTAACGACGAGATTGAAGTAGGAAAAATCCGTATGATATTCTTGAGAAAGGTTATACCGGGATCTGTGGCATTTTCTCAAGTCACAGAGACCCACAAATTGAAGAATAGATTGGAGCGTTAGAGTAGCAGGAAGGCCCGGTCCGCGGGCAACTTTGGTGGTTCTTCCGGTGGTGGTAGTGGTGGTAGGTCAGCATTCTGGGGAGGGTCACCAGGACCATCTCAATCATTCGTTCAGTCTTCGATGAGTGCACAATCATCTGGACCCAATCAGGGCAACAAGGGACCCCACCAACAGGATCGGCCCGACAGAAGGTTTCAGTAGCGGAGGCTCCCATGCCCTAAGTGTGGGAGGATGCACTTTGGGGATTGCTTCATGGACCTACCTATATGCTATGGGTGCAGTGTGAGGGGTCACATTCAGAGGGATTGCCACTCGTCCAGCCGAAATATGGGCAGAGGTGCAGCGCAGCCAGCTAATTCTGCAGCTACTACATCCACAGCACATCCAGCTCGAGGCACCCCAACACCCAAAGGGCATGGTGCAGCTAGGGGTGGTGCACAAAATTTGGGAGGGCCCAGCAGATTTTATGCTATGCGGAGGCATCGAGATTCATAGGCTTCTCCAAATGTTATCACAGGTATATTGTCTGTCCAATCCCATAATGTATATGCTCTTATTGATCCCGGTTTCACTTTGTCATATGTCACTCTTATTGAGTACAAAGCCCTTAGGCAATTCTATTTTCGACATCGTTTTTAAACAATCGATTCGAGACTCATTTCATATTCTTTATCGCATTCTCTCAAATTATTTGCACTACTAGCCACAATCATAACTTAAATCCTTGGCACGTTGGCCACACTCTATTTCTTCAATTCTCTTACTTCATTTTCAAGCATCATTAAAGATTAGCAACAACATGGCACTTCGAATCAAGACTTTAGGTACACATATAAGAAATTATGAGTCTTAGGCATGTCAAGTTTTTCTCACCCAATTGGTATACTAGTTTTTATTTAAAACACGACTCAAAGCCACAATACCTTAATACGCAAACCATACTTTGAACATCTATCTTTCGACATAAGGCTCATTCGGAATAAACAAGTTTATAGGGAATAACCCGGAATATAGAAGTTAGGAATCTCTAGCCAATCATACTTGATCTTACGGAAACAATATGGAACTCGACTCTAAGAGAGAAAGTTTAGCCAACATACCTCAATTGAGATTCCTTACACTCTAAAATATTCCAGAAATCTTAGCAACTTCAATCTATTTTGAAAATGTAACAAATTGAATCAAAATTATGAAGATGATCATGGTTCTAGCTCATTTGAGCATTTTATCAAATACTAGGTGTGCATTAAGGTTCTAAGGCCCTTTTGTGGAAGATTCCATCATTCCCCAACCCATTCTCTACCATTTTTAGCTCACAACCTTCCTATATACTTCAAGGATACATGCATGCAAGGTAAGCACCCTGTCCCCATGAACTACCTTACTAATTGCCCATTCTAGTTACCTTTCAAAATTAAGAGTTTGGTGATAGAACCTTACCTCTCAGGATGAAGACCTAGGGTGCTTATCTTGATAATCTTCAAGGGTTTATGTAAGAATTGAAGAGTAACTTGATGAAGATCACTTTCTCCCTCTAGGACTCTCTCTCTCACTCTAAAGTATCAGATTTTGCTCAAAAATGGTCTATGGGATGTGTTTTAACGGAATTGGGTCGGGTTTAAAAACCCCAAAAATGAAGCTACAAAACAAGGTCTGCAATCGCATAATTGATATGCGGTCCGCATAATTTGGCCTCCAAAACTGTGCGTGACTGACCCGGTCTGTGATCACTATATGGCCCGTAGACCTGTTCTGCGGTCGCATAATGCATCGCAGAACGGTTCTGCGATCGCATAGTGCACCGCAGAACCTCCCTCCAAAAAATTCCAAAGTGGGATATGCAACAAGAGTGCGGCCCGCAAAGTGGTTATGCGGTTGCATAATGGCCACAAAATTTGACATCAAAATGACCCAGAAAACTGACCCACTCTGCGACCATTCTGGTCCGCAGAGTGGTTCTGCGATCGCAGAATAGGCCGCAGAAATGCCTACTTCTGCCCAACATTTTCTTCAACTCCCCAAGGCACTGTTCAATCCAAAAATTCCCAACCGTTTCTACTATTATTAACCTCTACGCCTGCCCCGGCATCACGGAACCCTGATTTTTAGGAACATTTTAACAGGGCCTTACATCTATCCTTGGCAGTAGGTACTTATTTTTTATCGTGACCTTGTTGAGCTACCGATAGTCAATACACATCCTCAGTGACCCATCCTTCTTACTTACAAAGAGAACCGGTGTGCCCCAAGGTGACACACTCGGCCAGATGAAATCCTTCTCTAACAAATCCTTCAGTTGTTCTTTTAGTTCCTTCAATTCTGTCGGTGCCATTCTGTATGGTGGAATAGATATAGGCTGCGTGCCTGGCATCACATCAATCCCAAAATCAATCTCCGTGTCTGGTGGAATCCCAAAATCAATCCACAACTGGCACAGACTCGAGTGTAAGTTCCTCAGCATCGGTGTCCACAACCTGGACCAAATGGTAAATACACCCCTTTATGACCATCTTTGTGGCCTTAAGGTAAGAAATAAACCTACCCTTCGGCACCACATCATACCCCTTCCATTCAATAACTGGCTCATTTGAGAATTCAACCCTAACGATCCTGGTTCGGCAATCAAGCTTAGCAAAAAATGAATAAAGCCAGTCCATCCCCAATATTACATCAAAATTGACCATCCCCAATTTAATGAGATCGATCGTAGTGTCCCGACCATGCATCGTGACAACACAATCCCTATAAACCCACGCGGCCACAATAGACTCACCAACTGGAGTAGATACAGAGAACGGCTCATGAAGAAGTTCCGGTTCTATCCCAAATTCCATAGCAACATAAGGAGTGACATATGACAACGTGGAACTGGGATAAATAAAAGCATATACATCATGACATTGGATAGTCAATATACCTATAACCACATCTGGAGAAGCCTCTGGTTCTTGATGCCTCCTCATAGCATAAAACTTGCTGGTCCCTCCCGAGCTCTGGGTACCACCCCTAGCTGCACCACGCCTTGTAGGTGCTGGAGTACCTCGAGTTGGGGGAGGTGCTACAGATGTAGTAGTTGCAGAGATTGCTGGCTACGTCGTACCCTGCCTATACCCTGGCAGAACGAATGACAATCTCTCTGAATAGGACCCCTGCTACCGCACCCGTACCTTATGGGCTGGTCCAGGAAGCAGGTCCCAAAATGCTTCTTCCCACACTTAGGGCATGGGGGCCTCCGAAGCTGCTGAAATCTCCCTCTAGGCAGACCCTGCTGGTGGTGTCCCCTATTGCCCTGACTGGGCTTGAAACGACTTCACTAGTGGTGACTGGGCCCTGATGGCTATGCACTTACCAAATAATGAGCAAAGGACTGGGATGTCCCTGATGACCCTCCCCTAAACGTTGACCTATCACCACTACCATCGGAAGAACTACCAAAGTTTCCCGCGGATCGGGCCTTATTACCACCCTCTCGCTCCATTCAACTCTTCAATTTGCGGGTCTCCGTAGCTTAAGTAAATGCCACCATCTTCCCATAGTTCATATAAAAATTTAAGGCGGTTGTAAAGGCCTCTGATAACCAAGGGGCTGAGGCCCTGAACAAACCGGCGCACTCTAGCCTCCATAGTGGGCAACATGTAAATAGCATACTTTGACAGGTGCGCGAATCTCATATGGTACTCCCACATACTCATGATACCTTGTTTTAGGTTTTCAAATTAAGCGGTATGGGCTGCCTTCACCTCGGCAGGCAAGAAATGATCAATAATGGCATCAGCAAACTCACTCCACCTCGCCAAAGGGCTCCTCGGCACCACATTAGCTTACCTCGGCATCACAAAATCCCAGGTTTTTAGTAAACTTTTACGGGGCCTTACAGGCTTAGTGGGAGATTCCAGCAGTAGAGGAGTCTCCCATGCCCTAGGTGCGGGAAGATGCACTTAGGAGTCTCTTACATGGACCTACCTATATTCTACGGGTGCGAGTTGAGAGGCCACATTCAGAGGGATTGTCATTCGTCCCACCAGGTTATGGGTAGGGGTATGGCACAACCATCTAGTTCTGTAGCTACAACATCTGCAGCACTTCCTCCAGCTTGAGGCACTCCAGCACCAGCAGATCATGGTGCAGCTAGGGGTGGTACATAGGGTTTAGGAGGATCCAGCTGTTTCTATGATATGAAGGGTCGCCAAAGTTCAGAGGCTTCTCCAGATATTGTCACAGGTATACTGCCTGTCCAATCTCATGATGTGTATGATATTATTGATCCTAGTTCCACTTTGTCCTATGTCACTCTTTATGTTTCTATGGAATTTGGGATAGAATCGGAACAGCTTCGTGAGTCGTTCTCTGTATCTACTCTGATTGGTGAATCTATCATGGCCGCGCGGGCTTATAGGGATTTTGTTGTCACGATGCATGGTCGGGACACCATGGATGATCTCATTGAATTGGGGATGGTTGATTTTGATGTAATAATGGGGATGGACCGGCTTTACTCATGTTTTTCCAAGCTTGATTATTGAACCAGAACCGTTAGGTTTGAGTTTCCAAATGAGACAGTTATTGAATGGAAGGGGGATGAGGTGGTGCCAAACAGTAGGTTTATTTCTTACTTTAAGGCCACAAAGATGATCAACAAGGGGTGTATCTACTATTTGGTCTGACTTACGAACATCGATGCCGAGGCACCTATACTTGAGTCTGTGCCAGTTGTGAATGAATTTCTTGAGGTCTTTCAGGGAGATTGATTTTGGGATTGATGTGATACTGACACGCAGCCTATATATATTCCACCCTACATAATGGCATCGGCAGAATTGAAGGAACTAAAGGATCAATTGAAGAATTTGTTAAAGAAGGGTTTCATCCGGCAGAGTGTGTCGCCTTGGGGCACACCGGTCCTCTTTGTAAGGAAGAAGGATGGGTCACTGAGAATGTGTATTGACTATCGGCAGCTCAACAAGGTCACGATCAAGAATAAGTACCCACTGCCAAGGATAAATGACCTATTTGATCAATTGCAGGGTGCTAAGTACTTCTCCAAAATTGATTTAAGATTCGGGTATCACCAATTGAAGATCAGGGAGAAAGATATTCCGAAAACAACTTTCAGGACCCGGTATGGGCACTTTGAATTCCTGGTAATGTCTTTTGGGCTAACAAATGCCCTGGCAGCTTTCATGGATCTTATGAACCGAGTCTTCAAGTCTTTCATCGACCCCTTTGCGATAGTATTCATTGAAGATATTCTGGTATATTCACGAAGTAGAGAGGACCATACCGATTATCATAGGGCAGCTCTGCAAAATCTGTATCAGCACCAGTTGTATGCGAAGTTTTTGAAATGTGAATTTTGGCTTGAATCTATCATATTATTGGGTCATGTCGTCTCCAGGGAAAGAATTAAGTTTGATCTTCAGAAGATGGCAGCTGTGAAGAATTAGCCTAGACCTACAACTCAAATAGAGATTCGCAGTTTCTTGGGCCTAGCTGGGTATTACAGGAAGTTTGTGGAGAGTTTCACTACTCTTACCTCTCCGTTGACTAAATTGATGCAGAAGGCGGTTAAGTTCCAATGGTTAGATGCTTGTGAAAAGAGCTTCCAAGAGTTGAAATCAAGATTGACTACGGCGCCGGTGTTGACCCTACCAGAGGGTACAAATGGGTTTGTGGTATATTGTGATGCTTCAAGGATCAGAATTGGGTGTGTATTAATGTGCATTTAGTAAACTCAAGAATCATGAAAAGAACTATCCAACACATGACTTAGAAGTTACAACAATGGTTTTTGCGTTAAAGATTTGGCGTCATTATTAGTATGGGGTCCATGTGGATATATTCAGGGACCATAAGAGTCTTCAATATATATTCAAATAGAATGAATTAAATCTGAGGCAGAGAAGATGGCTTGAGTTACTCAAGGATTAGGACATCGATATTCTATATCATCCGGTGAAGGCTAATGTTGCGGCTGATGCTCTTAGCCGGAAATCTATGGGTAGTTTGGCCCACTTGTATCAAAGGCTTTTGGCCAAGGAGATTTATCGGTTGGCTAACTTGGGAGTTTGCCTTGCAGACTTCAGTTGAAGGAGGGGATTCATAAACATAAGACCACGGCTTTTTCTCTTGGCATAGAGAATGGTACGCTAAGGTACCAAGGGCGACTATGTGTCCCAAATTTAGATGGTCTCCGGGAAAGAATCATGACCGAGGCTCACACTTCTAGGTATTCTGTGCACCCGGGATCTACAAAAATGTATAGGATCTTAAGGAAGTCTACTAGTCGAATGATATGAAGAGGAATGTGGTAGACTTTGTGGCAAGATGTCCAAATTGTCAGCAAGTGAAGGCCGAACACCAAAAGCCCGGCGGGTTGGCACAAAACATCGGGATTCCAATGTGGAAGTGGGAAATGATCAATATGGACTTTGTGGTAGGACTATCTCGCACGCCTCGCAAGTTCGACTTGATTTGGGTGATTTTAGATCGACTCACGAAATCAGCTCACTTCTTACCTGTTAATGTTACCGACACAGTAGAACAATATGCTCAGTTGTATATCAAGGAAACAGTCAGGTTGCATGGCACCCCAGTTTCTATAATCTTATGTCGAGGGGCACAGCTCACGGCTAGTTTTTGGAAGAAATTTCAGCAAGGTTTGGGTACTCAGGTTAATCTTAGTACAACCTTCCATCCACAAACTGACGGGTAGGCAGAGCGGACAATTCAAACACTCGAGGATATGTTATGCGCTTGTGTTCTTGACTTCAAAGGTTCATCATATGATCATTCGCCACTCATAGAATGTGCCTACATTAACAGTTATCATGCCAATATTTAGATGGCACCGTTCGAGGCTTTATATGATAAGAGATGTAGATCTCCCATTGGATGGTTCGATATTGGGGAAGCAGAGTTGATAGGATCAGACCTCGTGCATCAGGCTATGGAGAAGCTTAAGATCATTAAGGAGCGGTTGAAAACTGCTCAGAGTCATCAGAAGTCCTATTCGGATGTGCATCACAGGGATTTGGAGTTCAAAGAGGATAATTGGGTATTTTTATAATGTTTCCTCGATGAAGGGTATAATGCGGTTTGGTAAGAAAGGGAAATTGAGTCCGAGGTATGCCGGACCGTACAGATCATTTAGAGGATTGGTCAGGTGGCTTACAAGCTTGAGCTACCTCCAGTAATGTCCTTAGTGCACCCGGGTGTTTCGTGTGTCTATGTTGAAGAAGGTAGTTAGAGACACAACACTCATTATTCTTGTTGAGACTATTGAGGTTAATGAGGAATGGACTTATGAAAATATTCCAGTTTCTATTATTGATTAGCAAGTCCGAAAATTGAGAAATAAATAAATTGCCTCCGTGAAAGTGCTATGACGAAACCAACAGGTTGAAGAGGCTACTTGGGAGGCTGAGGAAGAAATGAATAAGTACCCTCATTTGTTTGAATGGCTATGTAATCGTTTCTATGAAAGTGTTCCCTATGAATTATATATCACTTGTACAATTTATGCTAAGGGTGTTCCTTTCTGGTAATATACTGCTTATGAGGCCATGGTTGGTGTTGTTTTCAAGTTATGTTGCGTCATTGGATTATGTATATATTGTTAGGATTGATTTCTGGGATTCTTTGACAAGTGGATAGGCCCAGTTACAGGGGAGACTCTAGTAAAATTTTTGGAAATTTAGGGAGTTACATCAAATATACCAAGAACCATCTGTTCTTTAACATACTTCACCTTGAAGAAACCCTCAAATCATCAATAGCAAGGACGGACTTGGTTACACTAGTTCCGCAAGATTTCTGACACTTGTTTTATGTTTTTTCCAATTGGTTTTGATCTACAACAATGTGAGAGCTATAATATTACCTTAAACAACAAGAATCACTCCAAAGCCGAATTCACTTCACTTGGAAGAGTCCTCCAAAATAGCCACAAGATGAAGAACTACGATCTAGAAAGCACCACGAAATTTCTAGCATTGGATTTGTAAGGCCCCGTAAAAATTTCACCTAGAACCCGAGGTTTCGTGATTTCAAGGTAGAGTTTTGTGTTGATGATTGTAGAGATTCTTCGTGGCGAGCTTGCTCCCTGCGGTATGGACTTTTTGGGTTGAACAATGCATTGAGGAGTTGAAGAAAATTTTTGGCAGAGCAGGGCATTTCTGCGGTCCACTATGCGACTGCAGAATCACTCTACAAGATGCAGATCGGCTGCAGAGTGCAGTAGAAAAGTGGAAAAACTTTGAAAGTTATTTTGCAGTCAATTATGCGACCGCATATGTAAGGCCCCATGAAAATTCACCTACAACCCGAGGTTTTGTGGAGCTAAGGTAAGATAATGTGTTTGAGGATCGTAGAAATTCTTCGCAGCGAGCTTTTAGGATTGCTCAGTACATTGAGGCGTTGAAGGAAAAGGTTTACAGAACAGGTAGTTATGCAGTCCGCTTTGCAACCACAAAACCAGTTTGCGGGCCGCAGATCGGCTGTAGAATGAAGCAGAAAGATTTGCCAATTTTGAGGACCATTATGCAGCCGCATAATTATTTTGCGGGCCGC
>AWOL01S0020798.1:0-12355 GCA_000715115.1 Nicotiana otophora
TTGGATCGGCATGGTAATGGGTATGATTAGTTCTTTGGGTGTGTATGAGGTAATGAGTTCTACGTGTGTTTTGTGCCAATGTCCTTGGGTTTTTTGTGGTCTGCGTAGCTTGGTTAAGTTAGAAGGATTCAATTCTGACGGATTCGTTTTGTGCCATTAGGGTTCGGAGAGAGTTCTTGATGGTTTTGAGAACAACTCTTGGAGCGTACGAGGAAGAACGTTTGTTTAAGAGGGGGAGGATGTAACGACCCGACCAGTCATTCCGAGAGTTATAGCCTTGTTTCCCCATTTCTGCATCTTTATGTGTTTTTCAACTATGTTGAGTTGTATCGAGTTGGTAGGTTTGGGTTCGGATTAGTTTTTGAGAAAAATGAACACTTAGTTTCTTAGTTAGAAAGCTAAGTTAGAAAAGTCAACCAGAAGTTGACTTATGAGTAAAAGATTTTAGATTTGGATTTTTATGATTCGATTAGCTTTGTTGGGTGATTTTAGACTTAGGAGTGTGTCCGGATTGTAATTTAGAGGTCCTGGTAGAATTAAGCTTGAATTGGCAAAAGTTGGAAGTTTAAAAGTTCTTAGGCTTGAATCCGAGGTTGATTTGGTGTTATTTTGGGTGTTCCGAAGGTTCGACTAAGTTCGGGTAGTGATATATGACTTGTTGGAATTATTGGATGAGGTCATGAGGGCCTCGAGTGAGTTTCGGATAGGTTTGAGTTGTGTTGCGCTCGTTTTTCTTATGTTTCGACGCCGTTTCTTCAAGCATAAATGATATCATATTGAACAAATGAGCTCCAATTTCTTTTTTGATTGAAGCATTAGATTCATATCGTAATTACAGACCCGTAACAAAAAGAATCGTCCAATGTGGACATCGTATGGGGATTTTATGGTCATTTTACTAAAACTTGGGTTGCCAGATTTTTCAGAATAGTTACGCAAATGCCACTGAATTCGTATTTATAAATCTGCACGATTTGCAAATATTAAAACCTACATACCTCCTTCATTATAAGGTCAAATTGAGTGATTCAAAAGCCTAACTTGACTAAAAGTTTACAAGCAATCCATTAGAGGCATAAAAAGCAAGTTTCGGGATCATTTGGCATGAGAAACGAGGCAGAATAACTGGCAGAAAATATATAAAACGAGGGTTTGTTCATTGAGATATATTTTGAGTTGGGGAGCTCGGATTTGGGCGATTTTGGGGGCAATATTCACCATAGGGATTGGAGTAAGTGTTCGCTACTCAGTTTTGGTTATATTTCATGAATCCATCTTAGTTTTTGGGATTTGATTGATGATTTCAAAGTGAAATTGAGGGAGTTAGGGTTTGAGTTTTGGAGAGTTTTAGTTAGGGATTTGAAGGACCAAACGGAGTCCGAGTTTGATAAATTTTATATGGTTAGACTCAGGAGAGGACGAGGGTTTTATTTCTGCCATTGTTGACTGGTTTTGAGACGTGGGCCCGGGGGCCAGGTTTTGGCCGGTTTCAGATTTTTGGCATATTTTGTAGTTTTTATTGTTGAATTTGATTCGTTAGCCTATGTTGATGGTATTAATTTGATTATGGTTAGATTTAAAGATTTTGGAGACCGAGTCCAGAGACGAGAGCATCCCGAAGTAGGATTTTACGTTGTTAAGGTAAGTAACAGTTTTAACTATGACTTTAAGGGTATAAACCCGGAGAATTTGATAATCGTGTGACTGTTTGGAGGTGATACCCACGCTAGGTGACGGGCGTGTGGGTGTATACCTCGAGGTATTAAGACTTGGTCCGTCCCGTAAGGCCTCATGGCCATCATCTGTGTTTGCGTAGTTACTTGTTGTTGAACTTGTCTGCCTTCATGTTAGAGATCATGCTTAGTCTTTATTCATGCTCATATTATTGTACTCAGTCATAGAAATTATTGTACATATTTACCTCAGTCTCTATTATTCACTAATATGTTGTGATACTTGATGTGGGCTGTGTTCCCTTATTTGTTGATGATATGAGGCTAGTGAGATACATGATTGAGTGAGGCCGATGGCCTGGTTGTGAGGATATTAATTCCATAGCGCGTGAGTTGTCCGCGTAGCACGTGAGTTGACCGTGCGGGTCGAGGTATTGATACCATAGCACGTGAGTTGTCCGCGTAACACGTGAGTTGACCGTGCGGATCCAAGTATTGATATGATGGCACGTGAGTTGTCCGTGCTTAGCGCTTGGGCTTTGGGAGCCCCTACGGAGTTTGTACACACCCCCAGTGAGCGCAGAGTGTTGAGCGTTGAGTGCTGAGTGCGAGTGCTGAGTGATGGAGTGACATTATTGTGAGGTTGCATTTACTTTTGCTGTTGCTGCATTTACCTGTTAAATTTCCTTGTAGTCTTACTGATTTATGAAATTACCTCTCTACTCCTATTTGTACTTAATTGTGGAAATAATAATTGGATTATTCTGCTTGGCTCGTCACTACTGCTCAGTTCCTTAGTTATTTCTGTTACTACTGAGTCGGTTGTACTCATACTACACCCTGCACGTTATGTGCAGATCCAGGTGAGTTAGAAGGCGACTATCTTTGGAGACTGCAAGGTAGCTGTTAGCGTCAGCAGGACCTTGTTACTCCTCTTGTCATTTCTTCTTTTGGACAGTTAGACATCTTATATATCATAGTTCATAGTTTTAGATGCTCATGACTTAGTGACACCCCGATGTTTGGGGCTCGTTTCCGTATTTTTCTATATTATATTAAGAGTTGATTTAGTTTATGAAAAATTTAAAGTTTGAAATGTTTTGTTAAATTCTTATAATCGGTTTAGTAGTAATATTTTGGGAAGTAGGCTTGTCTTGTAGCACGATAGACTCCATCACGACCATGGTTAGATTTTGGGTCGTGACATGGTGATTTAAGACTTTCATTCAAAATTTGTTATCATTCTGAGCAGGCTAAGTATGATTCGGCGCGTTCGGAGTGATTTGGAAACTTGAAGTTCATATTTTGATTTAATTCGGGTTTAGGATGTGATTCTTAGTTTCGTTGTTGCTTTACGAGTTTTGAGATTTCGAACAGGTCCGTATTATATTTATGAACTTGTTGGTACATTTGGACGGGGTCCCGAGTTGCTCAGGTGTGTTTCGGACCGCCCGGAGTTAAGTTGAAAACACCAGATTTTCTGTTCTGGTTTCCTTCTTCGTGAAACCGCAAAGACCCTCGCGTTCACGATGAGGATTTGGGGACTGAGGGCTTTTTCCTTTCACGTTCGCATATGCAGAGATGCATTCCCGGAGGCTTGGACCCTTTGGACTTCGCGTTCGCATTGGGCAGGCCGTGTTCGCGTAGAAGCCTGGGCCTATGCCTGGGAAACCCAATTGCCTTACGCGTTTGCGTGTTGTCCCCCGCGTTAGCGAGGAGTAGGCAGCCTAGTGCACCGCGTTCACATGGTTCCTCTCACATTCGCGAAGAACCTTTGTTTCCTGGGCTCCTCAGTTTGGCTTTCGCGATTGTGATAGCTTGACCGCGATCGCGTATAAGAACCACTGGGCAGAAACATCTCTTAAAAACGGGATTTAGGTTATTGTGGCTCATTTTCTTTCATCTTTTGGGCGGTTTTGGAGCTCATGGAGAGGGGTTTTCACCTAAGATTTTGAAGGTAAGTAATTTCTACCTAATGTGAGTTTAATACATAGATTATGGGTAGATTTTAACATATAAATTTGTGGAAAATATGGGTTTAGATGAAAAACCTAGATTTTGATAAAAATGAGATTTTACCACGAAAATGGTTATGGAATTTAGTGAAAATCATATATTTGAGTTCATGAGGGTTTGTGTAACAACTCTCTTAAAACATTTGCGGAATCCGGGCACGTGGGTCCGGGGTGAATTTTAGGAATTTTTCAATTAGGATTGGAAAACCACTTTAATAGTTAGAATATGAACATTTGAACATGTATTGATTATTTTATATAATAATTGACTAGTTTCAAGTCGTTTGGCACCAAATTGAGGGTTAAAGCACAATGTTGGACCGGAAAGTGACGAGCGCAAAACCGGCGTATAAACTTAGGCTCGCTAGTCGAATATAGTATAGAAAATATCGTATCCATGAGGATTGGAGTTAAACAGTGTTTTCGTAGTTTACAACTTTATTGCTATTCTAGATGATCAACAATTTAGATTTGTGTGAATTAAAGTTAAAATTAACTAAATGTCTAAACTATTAGCTAATGACAATTGCAACAAGAGTAAGCACGAAGATATCAAGGGGAGAAAATAGGGGTTGATTGGATAGCTGTAAGATACTTGTTCGAGAATTAACTCTAGTCGATTCACTTCTAAGGTTCAGGTGAGTCTCTCAAATTCACTCAATTATAGTCAAACATTCAGTAGAAAATCCTCTCTTGATTAAGCCTCAATCTCGCGATATGGACTAAGTTAAGCTTGGTGAAGATATGCAAGAATTCGTAGTGGGTTAATCTTTAGGAGAATCTCTTTCGATTATCCTCCTAACTAGGTCTAAACGATAATTCAACTAGCCTCTTTCGATTACTAGGAAGAATCAATGAATTCAACCAATAAAATAATGCAACAACATCACAAGTTACGCCTCTTTCAATTAGATAAACATGTGAATATCCATGCAACAATAAAAATACCCAAAATGATTCAATACATAGAACTAGAGTTAATAAATTCTCAAAAGACCAAATCCATCAATCACTAACGAAGAATTACTCCATGTATATGGAGAAATTCATCACAATTAAGTTTAAGTCAAAGGAAAACATAAAACACCCAAACCCTTGTCTTGAGTTGGGATTGAATGAAGGATTCCTTGTGCTCTTCCTTCTCCAACTTCTCCTTAGCCTCCTTAGGTCTAAATTATGTCAAAAGTCCCAAAAATACCATTTTCCCATGTATATATACCAAGTAGGTCAGGACCAAACATATACACCTTCTCCTACGCAAAAAGGATACTTTTTCCAGACATGACATGTGTGGCCGCGCACCTGGAAGTGTGGCCGCACACCTGGAAGTGTGGCTGCGCACTTTTCACACTATTCTGCCCCAAATGCGCGGTCAGTGCGTGGCCTCGCAGGTTACGCACACTTTTCACCTGTTATGTTGAGAATTTAAAAAAAACGTAAAACATGAAAGTTGTAGTCTTTTGAATTAGCTTTCCAACCATATATTCTGGAGCCTAAACAAAGTTATTAGCTAAGAGTTATGTGTATTGAACTAGACAGTGCACAATATGCCTGCTCGATTCTTCGTTCGCTCTAAACTATCATCTGTTGATCCCCGAACACGATCCCGGCTTAATGCCTTGGGCTTTTATTCAGAATTTAAAGATTCAAATCACTTGAATTTATTTCATAACATCTACATAGCTCGGAATCACTCCTACAAGGCATAAAACACACAATTAGTGCAAAACAATAGCGATTAAAGCTCAAAGTCAACTAAAGTGCAACAAATTGAAATGTAATAATCGATTAAAATATGAGATTATAGCCTACCATCAACACCCTACACTTAAACCATTGCTCTTCCTCGAGCAATCAAACCACACTTTATATAGACACAATCTTACTAAATAACTCTCCTAACTCATCATACTAAGAATATTTAAAATAGACTAAGCACAATAGTGTGACATCTTCACCTCAAGAATTGACTCACAAGTACCATGCATTATTCACAACTCACTCACTTACTCTAACACAGAGGTCAACGACATTACCTTTTCTTCATGAATCATGTGCCCTCACACAACAAAAGAGAGTAATTCCACACACCATAGAATTTAATAACAATTAAGAACTCAGATAGAATTTGCTCACTCTCAGAAATAACATTCATATGCCACAAAAGATGAACCATAGGCTTGCCCGTAGTGTACTACTCTACTAACTGAGCTCATTAAGTCAACGACCAAGTAGGTCTTTTTATTGGTTGTAATGTAGGCTGCGGGATGGATATGATACATTTAGATATAAGAGTGACTACACCTCCCTAAGCACTTTAACACATACACTTTAACATTCAAAACCCCATACTTATGTCAAACCATAACTCCACCTTCACATCAATATGCATTAACTCCCTTTTTCTTTAAGCACAATTACATCAAGAGTCACCACTATCAAAGAATATTTTGCACAATAATACAACTATATTTTTTTTTTCTTATTCACCTCAAGTGGCTCTTACTTTTTCAGAACAATGCACCTTTCTCTTTATTTCGTTAGTTCCACTCAAAAGCCAAACCAACCACCCCATACTTCAACTTTTACAAAGTTTATAATTGATGGTAGGTTAAAAATACGTATTTTAGGCTACTTTGCACCTATTATTTGCTACACTTTAATTGTATTTGATCTAAAATATGGATAATTTATACTCATTATGTATATTTTATTGTGTAGGTTGATATTCCGGGCTAAGACGAGTTTTTTGGAGCTAAATTGAATAAAAAGAAAACTTTGAAGTTTGAGAATTAAAGCTGGAATCGAGTTCGGGGTCGAGAACCGAGTATACATATGCAAAATAAAAGAAGAAAAACGCTGAAGGCCATAACAATTGGCATATCACGTGGCTGGTGATGTGTGCCTTAGGAAAAAGTGCAATTGAATTGCATTTTGCCAACTTTATGAGTTGTTGGCTAAGTGACTCAATGTGTCCCACATGGTGGAAGCCAAAATACAAGGCTTAAGCATCAGACAACGAGGAAACGAAGTCCTCTGAATAATCACATTAGTGCTACGCACAGCGCGTCGCCTGGCACGCCGCGCCTGTGCAATTTTTGCAGAGTATTTTTTCTATTTCGTGCAGGAAAAGGTATTTTTGTCCGGGCTAATCCTACTTGATATAAATACATGTAAAAATATTATTTTGAGAACTTTGGATAAACGTTTGACCAAAGGAGAGCACAGAGCCGCCGTGGAGGCCAGGTTTCATCTTTTCTTCCACCAAACTTTATAATTTTTATGATTCTTTGTACGATTTGTTGTTTTGATACCATGTCTATGTGAAGCTAAACTTTGCGTTCTAGGGTTGTGGTTCTTTCATGACTATTGTTATTCGAATAATGATTTTGATTTCTTAGTTTATCGCACTAGTTTATTTATTCAATCTTGCGCTTAATTATTTGATTGCTTGATCACCAATTGAATACTATCTACGAATCTAGAATTGAACTCGAAAGTGGGAATTCTAGATTGCACATAGGATTGAGTAGAGAAAGTTCTTGAACATAGGCATCGGGGAACGAATTCGCGGTTAGGATAGCCATATACCTAATTGCCTTGCTTGGTTGATGTACAGGAATTATAAATGCGTTCTTACTAGTTCTAATTCTATGGACATATAGGCGTTAGGTTAGCTTGAATAGGAGAGTAAGAACTCGATAGATTCTTATGAGAAATATTAACCCTGTCAACCAATAAGCTAGATGAATTAGTTAGTCAATTATATTGAAGAATACAATAGGAATGTTAGATAGCTCATAACCCTGGATCGTTTTCATTACATTGATAATATAAAAAACTAATTTTCCTTTGCTCAGAGTTCATTATTTATTTTATTTTTAGTTTAATTACTTTAACATCATTAATTTTGGGTTTAATCCTTGTATAGATAATTAGGATAGTCTGGTCTAGTTAATAGTTGATAACAATTCCCCATGGGTTCGACACTCTATCTTATCACTTTATTACTTGACGACCGCGTATACTTGCGTGTACATTTGGCCACAACATATTTCAAGTGCTCTTGGGAGGTACAAGGTTCAAATAGATGATAAATTCAAACAAACGGGTAAGGCTTGTAATGTGGTTGCCAAATAAAATATAATTACAGGCTCAAAGGAGTTAACTAAGATACATAACAATTAGGCGGGTAATAACATATAACTGGCTCAACAAAATAACGCCTATATCACTTCCAAAACTGAATAAAACTACTATTTCGCTTTGCAAACACACGGGGCAAGTTCTAGACATCAAATATAATGTACAGAATAACACAAAAATCTCACACACACATGACATGTGACTCACTCAGGATTGGACTCTCGAGACACTCTAGTCAAAGCAGTTAAGCAAAGTTAAGTACATACAATTTAAGGCACTTATACAAGAGTCAAAAACTGAGCCTATATGTCACAACTAATGCACTTACTATTCTCAAGGCATAACAAAGTCAAGAGATATTTCTTTCAATTCAAATTATAGCACAAGGTTTCCTACTCCTAACAAAAATAAAAACTAACTACACCCGGTTCAAATAAATTGGGAAAGAACTGCGACACAAAAAAAACACTAAGGGGGAATTATTACATTACCTAACAAATTAAAATCTTTTTGTCTTTTTCTTTCGACTTTACTACCTTAAGAAATCCGTCGAATGATATCCATCGTCGGGAAAAGTCGAAATTTTTTAAAATTTTATGTTTTTTTTTCAATTTCTTTCTACTACTCAAACTAACAAAAGCAAAAAACAATCAAGCTAACTAAAGCAAAAACTAAGAGTAATATACATACAATATATAATTATCCCCCACCCCACACTTTAAGTTGTGTCATGTCCCCATGACACACAATTAAAAAGCGTAGGGTAGAGGAAACTTCCCTGAATCTATAGTCGGGGTCTGAATCAAAGTCAGGCTCCTTTCCACACGCCCGACTTAGTGCACACATCCACATAGACAGCTTTTTCTCAGCCTTCTTGGGGTACACCTCACACTTATCGTTTTCGCTAACATCAACCTTCTCTTTCACACCCTTCACCTTCCACTCCACACCCACAGTTGGATTGTCCTTTTTCACCCCTGTCTCTGCATTCATCTCAAAAGTTACAGTCTCCTCACCCACTCTAAGCATAAATTTCCTATCATGTATATCCAGTATAGCTCTACCCGTTGCTAAAAATGGTCCTCCTAGGATGAGGGGGACCTCTTTGTTGTCACGACCCAAAAATCCCACCACAGGCGTCGTGATGTCACCTAGTCTCTAAGACTAGGTAAGCTGATTTCAATTATATTTTTGGAGCCATTTTTTTTTAAAATTAAATAAGTAACCAAAACTAACAGAGGAACAAATATGAATGTACAACCTCCAAAGACTGGTAGTACTGAGTCACGAACTCTAACTGAATACATGGAATGATCACGAGAACCGAATATACAATACTGTTTGATAAAAATTAAAAGTACAATGAAATAAAAAGACTCCAAGGGACTGTGACGACCTAGCAGCTCTACCTTGAATCCTTACGATCCCTCTTTAACTCTTCTTAAGTCCGATGTCTCCAATACCTGGCTCTGCACAAAAATATGCAGAAGTGTAGTATGAGTACACCACGGTCGGTACCCAGTAAGTATCAAGACTAACCTCAATGGAGTAGAGACAAGGTACAGTCAAGACACTCACTAGTCTAATAACTTGTGCAATATATATTATACAAAATAATAGAAACAAAATAACAATAAGGGCACGATAAAATAACCAGTGATATGCACAACAGACAACACGAATATCATTAATATTACTCAACAATTAATAAACACAATTACACCCAATTAAATCAACTCCTTCAAATAAATGTCTTTCACATATAATTCTTCAAGATAACTCTCTTTTCAACTATAATTTTCTCAAATAATTATTTTTTAAATATAATTCTTTCAATAAATCTTTTCAAATATAATTTTCTCGAATAAATATCTTTCAAATACTATTCTTTCATATAATACTTTCTAAGTAAAAATTCTTCAAAATAAATATTTTGAATATAATTCTTTCAATTAAAAAAAGTCACCATGTGACACCTAATTTCATAATCATAAAAATATGGGTCTCGCCCCTTTTTCATATTTCTATGGCACCTCGTGCCCATAATTAAATCATCATATTTTTCCGGCACCTCGTGCCCTCATTTCATATCTCAACTGCACGGACAATTCACATGCCAATTATCATTATCATTTCATCAGAGCACCACGTGCCCACATTTCATATCACAACTACACGGACAATTTACGTGCCAAATATCCTCATTATTTACTCACGGCACCTCGTGCCCACATTTTATTTTATAAACCACCTGGCAATAGCCACAGGCTCTCAATTTCAACATAAATTAGTTTGTTATCAGTTTACAAACAACAAGACAAATTGCACAAGGTATAAAAGTAAATATAAGAAAATCACAACATCACATGAAAACTATCAACACCACAAACCCACATCATTACATATCGTCCCTGACAATAGCCACCCTTATCGCTCTTATTGCCGCACTTATCGCTCCTATAGCCACCGTTATCACTCCGCCCAGACAATATCAATAGCCACCCTTATCGCTCCGCCCAGATAATATTTTAACAAATACAACGACAGTAAAATGCCACCCTTATACCCACATAATATCAACAGTGAAATGCCACCCTTATATCCTCAAAATAACAACAATGAAATGCCACCCTTATATCCTCAAAATAACAACTCACACAACACAACAATTTGTGCGGGAAATTATCATGACAACATAACAAAATCAATTCATATCATAATTGGCCCAATGGCCACAACCAAATTCCAAAGATACAACCAAATCAATAAATTTTACAACAAATAGCTGAAGACTCCACACAATGTGTATAATACCACAAAAATAATCAACAGAGATAGAAATTATTCAGCATAAATCAAAGCCTTGATTAATTCAAATTTTGATAATTATATTAATGCTTCTTCTTTGAAGACAAGGTGGGTTGCTCTGATGGTAAGCACCCTCCACTTCCAACCAAGAGGTTGTGAGTTCGAGTCACCCCAAGAGCAAGGTGGGGAGTTCTTGGAGGGAAGGATGCTGAGGGTCATTTGGAAACAGCCTCTCTACCCCAGGGTAGGGGTAAGGTCCGCGTACACACTACCCTCCCCAGACCCCACTAGTGGGATTATACTGGGTTGTTGTTGTTGTGTTGTATATTAATGCTTCTTCTTTGAAGACAAGGTGGGTTGCTCTGATGGTAAGCACCCTCCACTTCCAACCAAGAGGTTGTGAGTTCGAGTCACCCCAAGAGCAAGGTGGGGAGTTCTTGGAGGGAAGGATGCTGAGGGTCATTTGGAAACAGCCTCTCTACCCCAGGGTAGGGGTAAGGTCCGCGTACACACTACCCTCCCCAGACCCCACTAGTGGGATTATACTGGGTTGTTGTTGTTGTGTTGTATATTAATGCTTCTTCTTTGAAGACAAGGTGGGTTGCTCTGATGGTAAGCACCCTCCACTTCCAACCAAGAGGTTGTGAGTTCGAGTCACCCCAAGAGCAAGGTGGGGAGTTCTTGGAGGGAAGGATGCTGAGGGTCATTTGGAAACAGCCTCTCTACCCCAGGGTAGGGGTAAGGTCCGCGTACACACTACCCTCCCCAGACCCCACTAGTGGGATTATACTGGGTTGTTGTTGTTGTGTTGTATATTAATGCTTCTTCTTTGAAGACAAGGTGGGTTGCTCTGATGGTAAGCACCCTCCACTTCCAACCAAGAGGTTGTGAGTTCGAGTCACCCCAAGAGCAAGGTGGGGAGTTCTTGGAGGGAAGGATGCTGAGGGTCATTTGGAAACAGCCTCTCTACCCCAGGGTAGGGGTAAGGTCCGCGTACACACTACCCTCCCCAGACCCCACTAGTGGGATTATACTGGGTTGTTGTTGTTGTGTTGTATATTAATGCTTCTTCTTAAACTTGCTTAATTAAGTATCTGCATAGGGAAAATTCAAAATAAAATTAAATTCCCAGAATTATCAAACCAACGAACTCACGGAATTACATAAATATTAAAATAACAATCACATCAAATTGTTATATAAAAACAAGTTCATCCAACAAAGATTTAGGCATGGCAAATAGATGATTAAATAAATGCTAACAATTATCCAATTTACTACACAATATGCCTAAGACTTAAACCCAATATATTTTGCACATACAAGCCCGAGTACGTACTCGTCACCTCGCGTACACGGCTTTTCACATTTCACAAACGGCACATAAGACTCGATGCCTAAGGGGTAATTCCCCCACTCGAGGTTAAGCAAGATACTTACCTTTTTGAAGTTAGGCCGATATTCCAAAATAGCCTTCTTGCTTGAATTGACCTACGGACAGCACAAATCTATCCAAATTAATTGTATAACTTCATTAAAATTCATCGAAAATAATTCCGGATAATAAAACGTCGACTTAAAAATTTATTCCAAAAAGTCAACAAAACTCAGCGCGGGGCCCAAACCTCGGAACCCGGCATAATTTTCATGAAATCCGAACACCCATTATGATACGAGTTCAACCATACCAATTTTATCGAATTCCAATAACAA
>AWOL01S0020798.1:19008-30209 GCA_000715115.1 Nicotiana otophora
GACCCGTTCTCTGATTGTAGGAACTAAGATAGGTGCATGACGGGCTAACTCACTGAACCTGATAGCATATTCTGACACTATCATAGTGCCTTAACGCAACCGTTCAAACTCTGTGCGCCACGCATCTCGGAGAGTCTGGGGAACAAATTCTTTCAAGAATATTTCTGAAAATTGAGCCCAAGTTGGTGGTGTTGCATCGACTGGTCTACCTTATTCATAGATTTGCCACCACTGATACGCTGCGCCTGATAGTTGAAATGTAGTAAAGGCAACTCCGCTCACCTCCACAATACCCATGGTGCGGAGAATACAGTGATAATTTTCTAGAAATTCTTGGGCATCCTCTGTAGCTGTGCCACTGAAAGTAGGTGGACTATACCTATTAAACCCTTCAAGTCTCTTTTGTTCTTCTTCTGATGCCTCGGGCCTGACCTCAGTCCGAACCGGAATAACATGTTGTACCGATGCTATACTCGGAACCTGACCAACGTGGACCTGCTGTTCTGGAGTTGTGGTAGGAGTCGGAGCTACTCCCCCAATCTGTGGAATATTTGGTGCAACAGAAATCAATCCCGCCTCAGTTAATGTACCAAACATACTCAGGAACTATGCTAAAGTCTCCTGAAGTCCGAGGGTAACAACAGGTGCTTCTGATACCTGTCCCCCAATTGGAGCTACTAGTGGCTCCTCAACTGTTGTTCTGACAGGTGCTCTAGTCGCAGCACGTGCCCTTCCTCGTCCTCTACCTCGGGCCTGGCCTCTTGCAGTCCTAGCAGTATGTGTGGATGTCTGCTCAGCTAACCCAGTAGCACGTGTCCTCACCATCTGTGAGAGAATGGAGATACAAAGGTTCAAATTCCAAATTCAACAAATTCTGCACGACAGGAATGAAAGAAATGGAAATTTCCTAACAGTTTTGTAGCCTCTCGAAGATAAGTACAGACGTCTCCGTACTGATCCGCAAGACTCTACTAGACTCGTTCGTGACTCGTAAAACCTATGAACTTAGAGCTCTGATACCAACTTGTCACGACCCAAAAATTCCACCACAGGCATCATGATGGCACCTTGTCTCTAAGACTAGGTAAGCCGATTTCAATTATATTTTTGGAGCCATTGTTTAAAAAATTAAATCAGTAACCAAAACTAACAGCGGAACAAATATGAATGTACAACCTCTCAATACTGGTAGTACTGAGTCACGAACTCTAACTGAATACATGGAATGATCACGAGGACCAAATATACAATACTGTTTGATTAAAATTAATAGTACAATAAAATAAAAAGACTCCAAGGGACTGCGACAACCAAGCAGCTCTACCTTGAATCCTTACTATCCAGCTTTAAGTCTTCTCAAGTCCGATGTCTCCAATATCTGGCTCTACACAAAAATGTGCAGAAGTGTAGTATGAGTACACCCAGTCGGTGCCCAGTAAGTATCAAGACTAACCTCAATGGAGTAGAGACGAAGTACAGTCAAGACACTCACTAGTCTAATAACCTGTGCAATATATATTATACAAAATAATAGGAAACAAATAACAATAAGGGCATGATATAACAACCAGTGATATGCACAACACACAACAAGAATACCATTAATATTACTCAATAATTAATAAACACAATTACACCCAATTAAATCAAGTCCTTCAAATAAATGTCTTTCACATATAATTCTTCAAGATAACTCTCTTTCAAATATAATTTTCTCAAATAATTATTTTTCAAATATAATTCTTTCAATAAATCTTTTCAAATATAATTTCCTCAAATAAATATCTTTCAAATACTATTCTTTCATATATACTTTCTACGTAAAAATCCTTCAAAAAAAATATTTTGAATATAATTTTTTCAATTAAAAAAAGTCACCATGTGACACCTCATTTTATAATCATAAAAATACGGGTCTCGCCCCTTTTTCATATTTCCACGGCACCTCGTGCCCATAATTAAATCATCATATTTTCCCAGCACCTCGTGCCCTTATTTCATATCTCAACTGCATGGACAATTCACATGCCAATTATCATTATCATTTCATCACAGCACCTCATGCCCACATTTCATATCACAACTGCACGGACAATTCACGTGCCTAATATCCTCATTATTTACTCACGGCACCTCGTACCCACATTTTATTTTATAAACCGCCTGGCAATAGCCACAGGCTCTCAATTTCAACATAAATCATATTGTTATCAATTTACCAACAACAAGACAAATTGCACAAATTATAAAAATAAACACAAGAAAATCACAGCATCACATAAAAATTATCAACACCACAACCCCACATCATCACATATCGTCCCTGACAATAGCCACCCTTATCACTCTTATTGCCACCCGTATCGCTCCTATAGCCACCCTTATTGCTCCGCCCAAACAATATAAATAGCCACCCTTATCGCTCCTCTTTTCACCCTTATCTCTCCTATAGCCACCCTTATCGCTCCGCCCAGATAATATTTCAACAAACACAACGATAGTAAAATGCCACCCTTATACCCACATAATATCAACAGTGAAATGCCACCCTTATATCCTCAAAATAACAACAGTGAAATGCCACCCTTATATCCTCAAAATAACAACTCACACAACACAACAATTTATATGGAAAATTATCACGACAACATAACAAAATCAATTCATATCACAATTTGCCCAATGGCCACAACCAAATTCCAGATACAACCAAATCAATAAATTTTACAACAAATAGCCAAAGGCTCCACACAATGTGTATAACACCACAAAAACAATCAACATATATAGAAATTATTCAACATAAATCAAAGCCTTCATTAATCCAAATTTCAATAATTATATTAACGCTTCTTCTTAAACTTGCTTAATTAATTATTTACATAGGGAAAATTCAAAATGAAATTAAATTCCTAGAATTATCAAACCAATGAACTCACGGAATTACATAAATAGTAAAATAACAATCACATCAAATTGTTATATAAAAACAAGTTCAACCAACAAGGATTTAGGCATGGCAAATAGATGATTAAATAAATGCCAACAATTATCCAATTTACTACACAATATGCCTAAGACTTAAACCCAATATATTTTGCACATACAAGCCCGAGTACGTATACGTCACCTCGCGTACACGGCTTTTCACATTTCACAAACGGCACATAAGACTCGATGCCTAAGGGGTAATTCCCCCACTCGAGGTTAAGCAAGACACTTACCTTTTTGAAGTTAGGACGATATTCCAAAATAGCCTTCTTGCTTGAATTGACCTCCGGACAGCTCAAATCTATCCAAATTAATTGTATAACTTCATTAAAATTCATCGGAAATAATTCTAGATAATAATACGTCGACTTACATATTTATTCCAAAAAGTCAACAAAAGTCAACACGGGGCTTGTCCCTCGGAACCCGACATAATTTTTATGAAATCCGAACACCCATTCCGATACGAGTTCAACCATACCAATTTTATCGAATTCCAATAAAAATCCAGTTCCAAATCTTAAATTTAAACCAAGAGGGCTTTCTAAATTTTTCAACCCAATTCACTAATTTGGTGATAATAACAACAATAGATTCATGTAATTTGACCACAATCAAGTTAGGAATTCTTACCCCAATGTTTTCCTTGAAACACTCTCGAACTATCGCCTCACCCGAGATTCCTTGGTCCAAAAATGGAAGAATGACACGAATTTGGACTTTATTCTACTCGCGAAGAACAAATTCTTCAAAAGTCATTTTCAAACTCTTCTCAGATAGCCTCTAGTTTAATGGTCATAGCATTTTGTAAAAAACTCAAAATGATGAATGGTTTAACTTTACGAAAACTAAACTCCAAGGACTATAACTTTTATTTGTTTCTTATCTCCCAATTCCTTATAGATTATGAGATATAAGCTTCCAAAGTCAGCCCTGTGCAACAGAGATTTCCAAACTCTTCTCGGACAGCCTATAGTATATCCACCATAACTTTTTGTACAAAACTCCAAATGACAAATGGTGTATTTTTCAAAAATCTAGGCACAAAGATCTACAACTTTCATTTTTAGATCAACTCCAAATTCCTTATAGATTGCGAGATATCATCATATAAAATCAGACAACGAACAATAAAATTTCCTTCTTCGCGAAAGCGAGAACCTCTTCGCGAACGTGAAGAACAAAGTCCTAACAGAAAAATCCTTCTTTGGGAACGCGAGAGGCTCCTCGCAAACGCGAAGAACAACACCAGAACTAGCCACCAGCAGCAGCAAAACACCCAAACTTGGTCCGGAACCACCCCAAATCAAACCCGAGGTCCCCGGGACCCCGTCCAATCGTACCAGCCAGTCCCAATACATAACACGAACCTGCTCGAGGCCTCAAATCACATCAAACAACATCAAAGCCACGAATCATACCCCAATTCAAGCCTAATGAACTTTGAAATTTCAAATTCTATATCTTGTGCCGAAACATATCAAACCAATCTGGAATGACTTCAAATTTTGCACACAAGCCATAACTGACATAACGAAGCTATTCCAATTTCGAGAATCAGATTCCAGTCCCGATATCAAAAACTCAACCCCCCGGTCAAACTTTTCAAAAATTCATCTTTCGCCATTTCAAGCCAAATACCTCTACGGACCTCCAAATAATTTTCGGACACCCTCCTAAGTACATAATTGCCATACGGAGCTATTGACATCATCAAAATTCTATTCCAGAGTCATCTTCTCACAGTTCTGACCACGGTAAAAATCCTAAGACTTAAGCTTCCGTTTTGGGAACCACGTGTCCCAAATCACTCCAAATCATCCGGTAACTGAATTCAACCATACACGCAAGTCAATACACATAATAAGAAGCTGCTCAGGGCCTTATGCCGCCAGGCGGGACGAGAAGTCGGGTCGTTACACTTGTTCTCCTCCATATTCACCACTATGAAATCTACAGGAAATACGAACTTATCCACCCGCACCAAAATATATTCTACTATCCCCTCAGGTGTTATAGTCGTTTGGTCCGCCAACCTCTAAGATATTGGCACCAACCTTATCTCTCCAATCTCCTTCTCAGTTTCCTATAAATGGACAATGGAATTAAATTAATTGAGGCCCCATAATCACATAAAGATTTATCAAAATTAATAGAGCCTAAACAGCAAGATATAGTAAAACTCCACGGATCTCCACACTTTTGTGGTAGTTTATTTTGCAATATTGCACTGCAATGCTTTGTGAGATTCACTACCGATGTCTCTTCTATCTTTCTCTTCTTTGTTAGGATCTCCTTGAAGAACTTAGCATAAGCTAGCATTTGTGAGAGAACTTCCGTGAATGGCATATTTACATTAACCTGTCTCAGCATATCTAGGAACCTCTCAAACTGCTTGTCCAGCTTTTCTCTATAGAGCTTTTGGGGAAAAGGTAGAGCAGGCATGTGCTTTCTCACATCATCATATTCCTCCCTTCTTGAAGTTTCCTCCTCCTTCTTTTTCTCAGCTCCCTTCTTGTCTTTCTTCTTCTCAGTCTTTTTATCTTCAATTTCCAGCTCCTTCCCACTTTATTTTTCAGGCACAACTTCTTTTTGAATTGGAGTGGGATCCTTCAATACTTGTTCGCTTCTCAAAGTCACATCATTTACTGTTTCTTTGTGATTCTTTTCAGTATCAGCTGGCAGAGTACCTGGGATTCTCTTGGATAATATATTTGCAATTTGTCCTACTTGTCTCTCCAAGTTACGCAAACCTGGACCAAGTTCTTTGATAGCTGCCCCATGAGCATCTAATCTCTCATCAGTCTTGACAATGAATGACTTCATCAAATCTTCTAACCCAACTGCAGCCTCGTTTGATTCACAAAACGAGGAGCTCCTTGAAATCCGGAGTTATTTTGTTGCCATGAATTTGCTATACCCCTAGGTGAACTCCATGAAAAACCGGGGTGCTTCTCACCCATTGCATTTAAGTTGTAATTACCCACAACATTAACTTCCTCCATGGTAGCTTGACACTCATGAGTAGGGTGTCCTCTTCCACATAAATCACATGCTGCATGAGGCTCATTGTGTATTGAAGCTAAGGTCAGCTTCCTGATTTCTTTTGCCACGGCATCAAGCTGTGCCTGCACAGATGTGTTAGTATCAACTTGGTGAACACCAATTGATCTTCTTCTTTCAGCAATCTCTGAGGGCCACTTATTTTCATCTTCAGATAACTCATCTAGAATAGTGACTATCTCCACTGGAGTCTTCTTCGTTAATGGGCCTCCAGCTGCATTGCTCAATATTCTGTGTGAGGTCGGTGTCACCATCCCAAAGTCCTGGAGTTGCATCTAGCGTTCAATTCCGCTGTGTTGACACTTTCACACAATCTCTTGAAACCTGTCCCATGCTTCAAACACAGTCTTAGTCCCATTCTGGCAGAAGTTATGGATTTCTCTTCTAAACTTGCCCGTCTTAGCTGAGGAGAAATATTTAGTAAACCATTTTGAGGTCATCTCCTCCCATGTTCTAATTGATCTTTGGGGCAAGCTTCGAAGCCAGTGCTTTGCATCATTTTTCATAGTGAACGGGAATGCCCTTAAGTACACTGCATCTTGCGACACACCATTATATTGAAAGGTATTCATGATTTCCTCGAAGTCCATTAGATGATTATTTGGATCTTCGTTCATCTTTCCTCTGAAGACACAGTTGTTTTGGAGGGTTTGAAACAACCCTTGCTTCAGCTCGAAATTATTGGCTGCTACTGGAGATGGTCTCACACTTGATAAACCTTGATTGTATACCGGTCTAACATAATCCCCAAGTGGTCTACCTTGGCCGGGAGCTACATTTTCAAACTGGTCTGCACCTAAGGGCTGATTTTGAGCCATTCTTCGAGCTCTCTCCTCCTCATAAGCAATTTATGCATCTCTGAGTGCTGCTTCTTCAGTATCTCTTACAACTTTATCTATGTGGTGGGCTGCCTCTCTCGCAGCCAAATCAACATTATCATCATCTCCCGTCATCTTTTCTTTAGTTGAGGATTGCCAAATCGTTTCTGTATTCCCGGGAAGCTTTCATTCCTTCCTCAACTGTCTCGGATGTTTTATAGATTTATGGTTCATATGGTTGCAATTCCTTCCCAGAAGATCGGGTCATGCACCAATCTAACATGTAGCCTGCGCACAGTCAAAGAATATCCAAACGCAAAAAGATAAAATAAAAAAAAGAAAAATTCCTGAATTAGCACTACAAAGTATTTCAAACACTATTGATTGCCAATCCCCGACAACGACGCCAAAATTTGACGAGCGCAAAACCAACGTATAAACTTAGGCTCGCTTGTCGAATATATTATAGAAAATATCGCATCCACAGGGATTGGAGTTAAAAAGTATTTTCGTAGTTTACAACTTTATTGCTATTCAAGATGATCAACAATTTAAATTTGTGTGAATTAAAACTAAAATTAACTAAATGTCTAAACTATTAGCTAATGACAATTGCAACAAGAGTAAGCAAGAAGATATCTAGGGGAGAAAATAGGGTTTGATTGGATAGGTGTAAGATACTTGTTCAGGAATTAACTCTAATCGATTCACTCCTAAGGTTCAAGTGAGTCTCTCGAATTCACTCAATTATAGTCAAACGTTCAGTAGAAACTCCTCTTTCGATTAAGCCTCAACCTCGTGATATGGACTAAGTTAAGCTTGGTGAAGATATGTAAGAATTCGTAGTGGGTTAATCTTTAAGAGAACCTCTTTCGATTATCCTCCTAACTAGGTCTAAACGATAATTCAACTAGCTTATTTTGATTACTAGTAAGAATCAATGAATTCAACCAATAAAATAATGCAACAACATCACAAGTTATGCCTCTTTCGATTACATAAACATGTGAATATCTATGCAACAATAAAAATACACAAAACGATTTAATACATAGAACTAGAATTAATATCCACAAACAATTCTCAAAACACCAAATCCATCAATCCCTAATGCAGAATTACTCCGTGGATATGGAGAAATTCATCACAATTAAGTTTAAGTCAAAGGAAAACATAAAACATCCAAACCCTTATCTTGAGTTGGGATTGAATGAAGTATTCCTTGTGCTCTTCCTTCTCCAACTTTTCCTTAGCCTCCTTAGGTCTAAATTATGTCAAAAATCCCAAAAATACCGTTTTCCCATATATATATACTAAGTAGGGTGAGGCCCAAACACATACACCTTCTACTACGCATAAAAGGACACTGTTCCTGGACAAGACGTGAGCGGTCGCGCACCTGGAAGTGTGCCCGCACACTTTTCACACTATTTTGCCCCAAATGCACGGTCAGTGCACGGCCGCGCACTTGCCACACACTCTTCACCCTGTTCTGTCGGGAATTTGAAAACCCTTAAAACATAAAGGTTGTAGCCCTAGGAAATAGATTTTCAACCATATGTTGTGGAGACAAAACAGAGTTCTGAGCGAAGAGTTATTTGTATTCAACTAGTCAATGCGCAATATGCCTGCTTGATTCTTCGTTCGTTCTAAACTAACATCCGGTGATCCCTAAACACGATCCCGGCTTAATTACTCGGGATTTTACTCAGACTTTAAAGATCCAAATCGTTTGAATTCATTCCATAACATCTACATAGCTCAAAATCACGGTTACAAGGCATAAAACACATAACTAGTGCAAAACACTAGTGGTTAAAGCTCAAACTCAGCTGAAGTGCAGTAAATTGAAATGTAACAATCGACTAAAATATGCGATTATAGCCTACCATCAGAAAGTAAGCCTTGAGATGAGGTATGTAACAACCCGACCGACCGTTGTGAGCTCTAGCGCATCATTCGACGGTTTGTGGCCTTGGGTAGCTACAGATTAGGTATTATGACTTGTACACGTAGTCGGAATTGAATTTCGGAAAGTTCGGAGTTAATTTGGAAAGCAAATTCTCATTTCGGAAGCTCTAAGTTGGAAGAAATGACTAAGGCTAGAATTTTGAGTAAACGATCTCGGAATCGGAATTTGAAAGTTCCAATAGGTTCGTATGATGATTTCGGACTTGGGCGTATATCCGGATCAGGTTTTGGGTGATCTGAGAGCATTTCGGTGCTCATTATGTAATGTTAGCATATTAGAAGAATTTCATAAGTTCGGGTTGAAGTGTATTTTAATTTTATTGATGTCCGTTTAGGATTTCGAGCCTGGGAATAGCTTTATATGGTGATTCTGGTCTTAGGAGCACGTCCGATGTGGATTTGGAGGTTCGTAGGTCATTTCAGAGTCATTTGGCGAAAGTTGGAAAGTTGAAGGTGTTTGGGAAGTTTGACAGGGAGTGAACTTTTTGATATCGGGGTCGGATTCTGATTCTGGAGGTTAAAATATGTTTGTAATGTCAAATGTGACTTGTGTGCAAAATTTGAAGTCAATCGGACGTGATATGATAGGTTCCAGCATCGAATGTAGAAGTTTAAAATTCTAAAGTTCATTAAGCTCGAATTGGGGTGTGATTCATGATTTCGATATTGTTTGATGTGATTTGAGGCTTCGAGCGAGTTTGTGTCATGTTTTGGGACAGGTTGGTGTGATTGGACGGGGTCTCGAGGGCCTCGGGTGTGTCTCGGATCGAGTTCAGACTAATATTGGACTTTGTGGAATTGTTGATTTCTAGGCATCTGGTTTCCTCTTCTGCGATCGTGAGAAGAGGGACACGATGATGAAGGGTTAAATGGACTAGTGAAAATTTTTCTCTACGCAATCGCGTAAGTGGTGACGCATTCGCGGAGGTCAAGCTGGAGGTTCTTCGCATTCGCATGGGAGCTATCGCGAATGCGCTGAGTTAACGGGGCATGCTCGTTTGAGAAGAGTTGTTCTATGCGATCACATAGTAGGGCTCGCGATCGCGAAAGAGGAAGTAGCTGGGCAACGTGATCGCGTTCTATACATCGGGTTCGCGAAGAAGAGTTTTTGGGGGCAGGGCTGTTTGGCCTTCACGATCCCGAGGGTTATTCCGCGATCGCAAAGAGGAAGGACCTGGGCAGTGTTCATTTAAATCGGGGATTTGGCTCATTTTCACTTCATTTCTTCCACGGGAGCCAATTTTGGAGCAATTTTGGAGTTCCATTCTCATCCTCAAGCATGAAATAAGTGATTTCTACTAGTTGTGAGTTACATACAAAGTTTATATATGGATTTAGACACAAAAAGTTATAGAAATTTGAGATTTTGAAGAAAAACCTAGAAAATTGGTATTTTTGGATTTTGACCATGAATTTGGGCATGGAATTGAGAATAAATTATATATTTGATTTCGTAATGTTATGGGTAATGACTTTCTTCGGAAATCTTTGGAATCCGGGCACGTGGGCCCGAGGGTGACTTTATCGACTTTTCGGGCGGAGTTGGAAATTGTTATAAATTGGATTATAACGAGTATTAGAGTATATATTTATGGAATTTCACATTGATTGAATAGTTTTGGATCGATGGGCATCAATTTGAGTTGTTGGAAGAGCTTTGAAGCCGGTTATGGAACGTCGGAGCGAGGTAAATCTTTTTTCTAACCTTGTAAGAGGGAATTAACCCCATAGGTGAATCAATTTATTATGTGCTTCTATTTGTGGGGGTTGCGTATGCACGAGTTGACGAGAGTCCTTATGTAGCTACTAATTATGCTTAAGTCCAGGTAGTCTAGGACCCAAATCATGTTATACTTGCGTTGTTTTCACCCTACTTGTTAATTAAATTGCTTAAATCATATTGGAACTTGATAAAGGAAGTGTAAAAGGTTAAACTTCATTTACCTGAGTTTTGGACGGGTGTCGTGCCCCTTTTTCTCGCGAAATCTAGCTTTGACATGTGACAACTCTTTTAGACAAAGGGGTAGGATGTTAAAAGAGGAGTCGCCACCTAACGATTTTTAAGGTGCGTTAGAGCACCTATTTGCAAATAACTCTGTTTTAACTAGCCAACGTCACCAAAGATCAGGTAAGGGCTCAAATTATCTCAAAGAGAAGGTGTTACGCACTCTTCGAGGTCCACAACTATAGGTCCCGGCCGAACTTAAAACTATATGGATTATGTAATTAGGCTAGATGATCAAACAAAGAAAATATAAAGGTCGGAGAATTACAACACAAAAGGAATTGGTACAAATCTTAGTATGATTATAAGGATACAACTACTTTGGTCTAATAGCAAGTATATGAGGGGGGGGG
>AWOL01S0020803.1:0-10519 GCA_000715115.1 Nicotiana otophora
CAAGAAAGCCAATAAGATAATGATGTTGTAAGAGGATGAAAATGCCAATGAGGCTATAAATGGCGTGAAAGGTTATGAGTTAAATGCATTTGTATTGTTGTTTCCTTTATATGCAAATAAAACAAATTGGGAATATTGATAGTCACTGAGGAAGAGTAGATTGAAATAACCTAACCCCGAAACAACACGAGGAGTGGATTGTGATCATTCCACTTATTTGGGATGAGATTGACGTGATAACATTATTCCCCTTAATTGAGATGAGATGATTGATAGAAAAGGATGATGTTGATCCACACGGCATGGTGGTGAGATGGCCTAGCCGATCTGGTCGTGATTGGACACCATGTTGCACACATGGTGGTGATTGTGTAGGAAATTATAATTGAAATTATGATTTTGGTTGATGTCTCCAATGAGATGGCCTAGCCGATCAGGTCGTGATCGGACTCCGTGCTAAAAGTACGGTGGTATTGGTATTGAGAGTGATGGTGGATGATGTCTCTAATGAGATGACCTAGCCGATCGGGTGGTGATTGGACTACGTGCTAAAAGTACGGTGGTATTGGTATTGAGAGTGATGGTGGATGATGTCTCTAATGAGATGACCTAGCCGATCGGGTGGTGATTGGACTACGTGCTAAAAGTACGGTGGTATTGTTATTGTGAATATTGGTATTGTGAACGTTGGAATTGTGAACGGTGATATTTGGAACAGTGGTATATCGGTGCTAAAGATCTCCCAACCAAAAATAATATTATCTTCATATTTTGGAAATTAATATGTTTTAACTTGGAAATTGGATATCATTGATTGTTGATTGTTTTTTCCATGGTTTTCCCTTTTATGTTGGCATTCTATTTTGAAAGAGGACAGTTATCTTTACATACTAGTAATATTCCACATGTACTACCATCCCTTTTGCCGAGGGCACTGCATATTCAATGGATGCAGGTGGTTCATCAGCGGACAGCAGTGGCCCTCATTAGCAGTCACTCTCTATTCAGCAAGTTTTGGTCAGCCTTACTCTATACCGGGCCTGATGTCATTTGAGTTGTACATTGTCCTTTAAGGTATAGCCGCGGCCTTGTTGCCGGCACTTCCATACTATTCTTCTGTTGTACTTAGAGGCTCCGTAGACAGGTTGTGGGTTGTGTTTGATATGGGAAATTGAACTAGAAATGTTGGTATTTGGCAAACATGTTTTTCATTATATTTATAAACATGTAATAATTTGGAAATTATGAATGAAGCTAGTAATGAAAATGAAATGGGAGTTGTTAATGAAATCTTTTCTGTGCTTTATTAATGGAGTGCATCCCCTCTTTATTTATGGATGAGTTTTGGTAGAAGGAAATCTAACTGGCTTGCTCGGCCGGGTGCACTCGGTTGAACGCCGGTCACGCTCCCCGAGTTTGGGGTGTGACAGTCAACTCCCTGGTCAAACTTCCAAACTTAAATTTTCTATTTTTTCCATTTCAAGCCAAATTTGACTAAGGACATTTGAATAAATATCCGGACACACTCCTAAGTTAGAATTCACCTACGGAGCTATTAGAACCATCAAAATTCCATTACAGTATCATTTACAAATAATTCATCATTCCGTCAATTATTTCAACTTAAGCTTTAAATATTTCTACTAAGTGTTCCAATTCATTTTGAAACCTCCCCGACAGGTCACGTAATTATAATTGAACACTGAATAAGCTGTAAATGGGCATACGGGGCTGCAATACTCACAATGACCGGTAAGATTGTTATAGAAACCCCACGCTGCCTAGACACATTCAATGCAATCTGTACAGAGCCGTCACAACCCGAATCAAACTAAAGATGGAAAGAGAGACACATGTGAGAGCTACCCAAAAATTGTAACAGGCAAAACTACCTATCAGTACAATACTACGAATCCATTCCACAAGGGAGAAACAAAATATACAAACTAATCACAAAGGATCTTCATCCTAACATAACTCCATAGCGACAGTTAGCCCAGTCCAAACATACCGACCCACACAAAAACACAAGGATCCCATCCTCAGCTCTGAATCACAAGTAGAATACACATCACACTAGCTGAAACCTTTCACCCTAAATTTGGTGGAACAAAATCACAACTCGTAACTGACTCCCCATTTTTCTAGGACACCTAAATCACAAGTCGTAGCCAAACCATCCAGAAATCACATCAAAACCTACCATATTAAGTAACATAAAGTTTATCCTACTCTTTTAGATCTCAATAGTGGACAATCTAAAATTACAGACACGGGCTACAACTATAGAATCTCTCAACAGATGCCAACACATAAACAGAATACACGAATCAAGAAACACATCCATACTTGAAGCAAGGTAGGATGAATCTTACCAATAGATGGACCCAGACCGAATAATGCTGATGCGTCACTATAACCAACCAAAAAGATATATGTAACGACATCATCTAGTACACCACCCTCAGTCTAACCAGAAAAAGTATAACAATGGGCCTGGCCTCCCCCTCTAGGACAAACTTTACCCGCCTGACCTCCAAATCTAGCTAGCGAAGCAGGGTATAGCAGTAACACGAGTGGAGCCCATAGCCTGAATACTCTGTTATGGTACACCAGCCTGAAGTCCGGGACAATCCCTCACCATGTTCCTAGTATCCCCACACTTAAAGCAACCTCTCCGCTAACATGGATGTGGAAGCTATCCTAAACGGGTACTCCGAGAACCATTTATATCTATAGCACCATGAAGAACCTGAAGTGCATATTGAACTGGCTTATCCACAAAACCTCTACCATGATGTGCCCTTCCTCCAAAATAGGGATCAGTAGATCCTCCTGGTCCACAAGACCTTTTAGACTACATGTCCTCCCTCTCTTGGCCCCGCATACCCTCAAACCTTCGAGCGATCTCCACAACCTGCTGAAACAGAGTATCTGTCTCCAACTCTCGAGTCATGCTAAATCTAAATACCATAACTGAGTCCTTCATTGAACCTGAAAAAATGATCTCTGATTGTAGCAACCAAACCAGTCGCATGTTGGGACAACTCACTGAATCTGAGGGAATACTCTGACACTTACATAGTCCCCTAACGCAGATGCTCAAACACTGTACGCCATGCATCCCAAAGGCTTCGGAGAACAAACTCTCTAAAACACATCTCTAGAAATTCAGCCTAAGTGAGTGGGGCTGCATCAGCTGGACTACCCTCCTCGTAAGCCTGCCACCGCCTATATGCTACTCCTAACAGCTAAAATGTAGTAAAGGCGACTCCGTTTATCTCTACAACACCCATGGTGTGCAAAACACGATGTCCTCAGTAAGTGCACCATCGTAAGTAAGAGGGTGATACTTCTTGAACCTCTCAAGTCTTAGTTGCTCCTCCTCATATGCCTCTAGCCTGGGCTCATGCTAAACCTAATTAACAAGTTGTGCTACCATAACTCTCGATACATGATCAACACGGACTCGCTACTCTGAAGTGCAGGCAGAGGGGGTATGATGATAGCATACTAGGAAGCTCAACTCTATTCAAGGACAAGGATAAAGTTTAGGAATCTCGAAGAGGGCCTTTAATAAGATGTCAAGCTAAAGAGTTGCAAAACAAGGTCATTAGACTCCAAGTGTAAATAAAGAAGTTGTTAATTGGGAGAAAGAGCTCAAATATAAAGGATATTAATTGGCTAGGTATTCAATTGTTTTATGGCCCAAATTTATGTCCAAGAAGAGGAGTATTGGATCCCAAGAGACATCCTTTGAAGAAGGTCCTAATCATCCCACTTGTGGACCATTTTGGCACCTACAATGTGTCCACACTTCCAGCCGAATAAGTCCTACATGAAGTCACGTTTTCATAACATAGAAAGGACTTATATTTTGTCAAATAAAGGTACAATAGTCGTGCTAGAAGTTGAGTGCATGTTGGTGCGAAGTTGCTTGCAAATTTCCTTCAAGCTTTTCAAGATTTCCAAGTCCAAGATTGGTTTTGGGCATTAAAGATCATATCATATGGTAGTTGGACATTTTTTCCAAAGTAGTTAGGACTTTATTTCGTTTTCAAATATTTCTAAGATTTCCAAAATTGGTTTTGGACTTTCAACATCATATCCTAAGGTAGTTGGACATTTTGTCCAAAGTAGTTAGAACTTTTTGTCCCAAGGTAGTTGATTCTTTATTTGTTTGGTAGAATTAAGTGACTCCCTCTCTATATAAAAGGGTATATCCTTTTTTTAGGAAGATCATGATAAACAATATCAACAAAAATTGTGAGATTTTTCTTGTACTCTTGTGTGTGGCTACTCTTGAATTTATTCTTCAACCATCAAGAATCAACTTAAGGTGGTAAGATTAAACCCTTTTCAAAATCTTAGATCACTTCTAAGTATTCAAGAAAGGTGATAGGTTTATGCTTATTATTGTTCTTGTTATTATAAAGGGTCCTGTTTCACAATCTCTCTCTTGTTTTTAATTCTCTACCAAAGGTGATTAATTCTTCGTTAGCTAATTGTTGTTGCTAGGATTCAATTTCAAGAATAAACTTTTTGAATTAAAGAAACTCTTCTTGAATTCAATCTGTTTTTAATTTCCGTTTTTTTCATTTGTTTATTTTCTTTTAGCTTCTGCACATTTTTCTTATTTTTCTTTAGTAACTCTTAGGCCCCTATCGTGCTGTTTTTAAGTGGTATCAGAGCATACGCTAATCAAATTTAAATCTTGATAATCTTGGAAGGTTCTTGTATAAGAAATAAACGCAAATCAGCCAAAAAATAAGAAGTGTTATTGCTCATTTTATTTTCAAAATTCAAGTATTATTTGGTTTCCAAGTCAAGAAAGGAAACAAGAAGAGGGGATCCTAGTTTTTGAAGATTAAGGTAACTTCTTTCCTTATTCTAGTGGCTTGTGGGTTTCTTAAATTCTTTCATTTTTTCTTCTACTAACCAATTCCTATTCTTCCTAGGTTTTCGTTCTTCACGTTTCTTTTCTTTTTCTAACGCCACATTCTTATCACTAAGGTTGTGATTAGTAAAGTTTATTAATTAATATAAAAATTAACGACCAAGAGTTTCTTTGAGTGGAAAAAGGAAAGATAAGTGAACATTAGAAGGAAAAGCCAAATTTGAGACACATTGGTTCTAATCTATGTCAAGATGGCTCAAACAATAGTTACAGTGGAAGGAGGAGAGCTATGACTCAACAACTTGAAAAGTCAAACTTACAGTATACCGAATGGAAGGAAGACAATAGTAAAATTATTTTTCAAACAAGAGCTAAAGTGATGTCTGTGATTCATGCCCTTAGAATTGACAGAGCATTTGGCTATAACTTAATTAGCACTTATATGGTTGAGAAATTGAACATGCCATGTGTTGAGCTTATTGAACCCTACATGTTGAAAGGAGTAAATGTGGATACAAGAGTATTATTGCCATTCTCTATTGGAAGGTATGAGGATGTGATTTTGTGTGATGTCATTACCATGAATAGTTTTTATATCTTGTTGGGAAGGCCATGGTATGTCTATAAAATTGCTTCATATAGTATGGAAAACATAGATACTCTTTTTAAGTTAATGGGAAGAAACTCATTTTTGGGCCTTTGACTCCCTCACAAATTTGTGAATATGAAAAGAGTATTAAAGAGAATATGGAAAAATATGAGAGGGAAAAGAATGAGAGGAGTAAGGGAGTGCATGTTGAAATTTCAAGAGAGGTAAAAAGAGAGGTTGACTTGAGTGAAAAGAGTGGGATGGAAATGAAATGAGAGTTGTTAATTAAAGCTTTTTAGTCTTAGACTAATGGAGTGCATCCTCTCTTTATTCATGGATGAGTTTGGGTAGAAGGAAATCTAACAGACTTGCTCGGCTGGGTGCACTCGTTTGAGCACCGGTCACGCTCCCCAAGTTTGGGGTGTGACAGCAACTCCCCGGTCAAACTTCCAAACTTAAATTTCCTATTTTTGCCATTTCAAGCCAAATTAGACTACAGACCTTTGAATAAATATCCGGACACACTCCAAAGTCTGAATTCACCTACGAAGCTATTAGAGCCATCAAAATTCCATTACTGTATCGTTTACACATAATTCATCATTCCGTCAATTATTTCAACTTAAGCTTTAAATATTGGTAGTAAGTGTTCCAATTCATTCTGAAACCTCCCCGACAAGTCACGTAATTATAATTGAACACAGAATAAGCTGTAAAGGGGCATACGAGGCTGCAATACTCAAAATGACCGGTCGGATTGTTATAGACACCCCACGCCACCTGGACACATTCAATGCAATTTGTACAGAGTCGTCACAACTCGAATAAAACTAAAGATGGAAAGAGAGACACATGTGAGAGCTACCCAAAATATCTAACAGGCAAAACTACCTACCAGTACAATACTACGAATCCATTCCACAAGGGAGAAACAAAACATATGAACTAATCACAAAGGATCTTCATCCTAACATAACTCCATCGCGACAGTTAGCCCAGTCCAAACATACCGGCCCACACAAAAACACAAGGATCCCATCCTCAGCTCTGAATCACAAGTAGAATACACGTTACACTAGCTGAAACCTTTCACCCTAAATTCGGTGGAACAAAATCACAACACGTAACTCACTCCCCATTCTTGTAGGGCACCTACATCACAAGTCATAGCCAAATCTTCAAGAAATCACATCAAAACCTACAATATTAAGTAACAGAAAGTTTATCCTACTCACTTAGACCTCAATAGTGGACAATCTAAAATTACAAACACGGGCTACCACTATAGAATATCTTACCACATGCCAACACATAAACAGAATACAAGAATCACGAAACACTTCCATACATGAAGCAAGGTAGGATGAATCTTACCAATAAATGGAACCAAACCGAATAATACTGATGCGTCTCTATAACCAACCGAAACGATACATGTAACGACATCATCTAGTACACCACCCTCAGTATAACCAGGAAAGATATGACAATGGGCCTGGCCTCCCCCTCTAGGATGAACTTTACCCACCTGACCTCCAAATCTAGCGAGCGAAACAGGTATAGCAGTAACTAGAGTGGAGCCCAGTGCCTGAATACTCTGTTGTGGTACACCAGCCTGAAGTCTGGGACAATCCCTGACCATGTGCCTAGTATCCCCACACTTAAAGCAACAGCTCCGCTAAAATGGCTGTGGAAGCTATCCTAAACGGGTACTCCGAGAACCATTTATATCTATAGCACCACGTCAAACCTGAAGTGCATATTGAACTGGCTGACCCAAAAAACCTCTACCATGATACGCCCTACCTCTAAAATAGGGATCAGTAGATCCTCCCGGTCCATAAGACCTCTTAGACTCCATGTCCTCCCTCTCCGGGCCCCGCATACCCTCAAACCTTCGAGCGATCTCCACAACCTGCTGAAATAGGGTATATGTCTCCAACTCTCAAGTCATGCTAAATCAAATACCATAATTGAGTCCTTCATTGAATCTGAAAAATCGATCTCTAACTGCACCAACCAAACTAGTCGCATGTTGGGACAACTCACTGAATCTCAGGGAATACTCTAACACTGACATAGTCCCCTAACGCAGATGCTCAAACACTGTACATCATGCATCCCAAAGGGTTTGGGGAACAAACTCTCTGAAAAACATCTCTAGAAATGCAGCCTAAGTGAGTGGGGCTACATAAGCTGGACTACCCTCCTCGTAAGCCTGCGACCACCTATATGCTACTCCTAACTGCTAAAATATAGTAAAGGCGACTCCGTTCATCTCTACAACACCCATTGTGTGCAGAATACGATGTACTCAGTAAGTGCACCATCATAAGTAAGAGGGTGATACTTCTTCAACCTCTCAAGTATTAGTTGCTCCTCCTCATTTCCCTTTAGCCTGAGCTCATGCTAAACCTAATTAACAAGTTGTGCTAGCATAACTCTCGAAACCTGATCAACACGGACTCGCTACTCTGAAGTGCAGGCGGCGGGGGTAAGATGATAGAATCCTAGGAAGCTCAACTCTATAAAAGGACAAGGATAAAGTTTAGGAATCTCAAAGAGGGCCTTTAACAAGATGTCAAGCTAAAGAGTTGCAAAACAAGATCATTAGACTCCAAGTGTAAATAAAGAAGTTGTTAATTGGGAGAAAGATCTCAAAGATAAAGGATATGAATTGGCTAGGTGTTACAATTTTTTATGGCCCAAATTCATGTCCAAGAAGAGGAGTATTGGATCCCAAGAGACATCCTTTGAAGAAGGTCCTAATCAGCCCCTTTGGACCATTTTGGCACATCAAATGTGTCCACACTTGCAGTCGAATAAGTCAAATATGAAGTCACGTTTTTATAACCTAGAAAGGACTTACCTTTTGTCAAATAAAGGTACAATAGTCATGCTAGAAGTTGAGTACATGTTGGTGCGAAGTTGCTTGCAAATGTCCTTCGAGCTTTTCAAGATTTCCAAGTCCAAGATTGGTTTTGGGCATTCAAGATCATATCCTATGGAAGTTGGACATTTTTTCCAAAGTAGTTAGGACTTTATTTCTTTTTCAAATATTTCCAAAATTATTTTTGTACTTTCAACATCATATCCTAAGGTAGTTGGACATTTTGTCCAAAGTAGTTAGAACTTTTTGTCCAAAGTAGTTAGGATTTTCTTTCTTTATTTTTTTGGTAGAATTAAGTGACTCCCTCTCTATATAAAGGTGTATATTTTTTGTTTTTAGGAAGATCATGATAGAGAATATCAACAAAGATTGTGAGATTGTTCTTGTACTCTTGTGTGTGGCTACTCTTGGATTTATTCTTCAACCATCAAGATTCAACTTAAAGTGGTAAGATTAAACCTTTTCAAAATCTTAGATCACTTCTAAGTATTCAAGAATGGTGATAAGTTTATGCTTATTGTTGTTCTTGTTATTATAAAGGGTCGTGTTTCACAATCTCTCTCTTGTTTTTAATTCTCTACCAAAGGTGATTAGTTCTTCGTTAGCTAATTGTTGTTGCTAGTATTCAGCTTCAAGAATAAACATCTTGAATTCAAGAAACTCTTATTGAATTCAATCTATTTTAATTTCCTTTTTTTTCGTCTGTTTATTTCCTTTTAGCTTCCGCACATTTTTCTTGTTTTTTCATTTAGTAACTCTTGAACCCCTACCATATTGTTTTTAAGTGGTATTAGAGCATTCTTTAATCAATATTTCAATCTTGATAATCTTGGAAGGTTCTTGTATAAAAAATATACGAAAAGCAGCCAAAAAAAGTGTTATTTCTCATTTTTATTTTCAGAATTCACGTATTATTTGGTTTCAAAGTCATGAAAGGAAACAAGAAGAGGGGATCCTAGTTCTTGAAGATTAAGGTAACTTCTTTCCTTATTCTAGTGGGTTTTGGGTTTCTTAAATTCTTTCATTTTTTCTTCTAGTAACCAATTCCTATTCTTCTTAGGTTTTATCCTTCACTTTTCTTTTCTTTTACTAACTCCACATTCTAATCACTAAGGTTGTCACTAGTAAGCTTTATCAATAAATCTAAAGATTAACGACCAAGAGTTTCTTTGAATGTAAAAGGGCGAGATAAGTGAACATTAGAAGGAAAAGCCAAATTTGAGACATATTTCTTTTAATCTATATCAAGATTTCTCAAACATGTAGTTACAGTGGAAGAAGGAGAGCTATGACTCAAAAACTTGAAAAGTCAAACTTACAGTATACCGAATAGAAGGAAGACAATGGTAAAGTTGTTTTTCAAACAAGAGCTAAATTGATGTCTGTGATTCATGCCCTTAAATTTGACAAAGCATTTGGCTATAACTTAATTAGCACTTATATGGTTGAGAAAATGAACTTGCCTTGTGTTTAGCTTATTGAAACCTACATGTTCAAAGGAGTAAAGGTAGATAAAAGATTGTTATTGCTATTCTATATTGGAAGGTATGAGGATGTGATTTAGTGTGATGTCATTCCCAGGAATAGTTTTCATATCTTGCTGGGAAGGCCATGGTATGTCTATAAACTTGCTTCATATAGTATGGAAAAAATAGTTACTCTTTTGAGGTTAATGGGAAGAAACTCATTCTTGGGCCTTTGACTCCCTCACAAATTTGTCAAGATGAAAAGATTATTAAAGAGAATGTAGAAAAATATGAGAGAGAAAAGAATGAGAGGAGTAAGGGAGTGCATGTTGATATTCCAAGAGAGGAAAAAGGAGAGGTTGACTTGAGTTAAAAGAGTGGGATGTCAATTGAGGTAAAGAGTGATCTTGAGAAAAACGAAAAGAGATAAGGCAATGAGATAAAAAAGGTATATGAGGTATAGAGAGAAAAATAAGAGGGATTGAGTGATGAAATCGAAAAACTCTTTAGTGAGAGAAAAGAGGCTAAGGGTGAGGAAAACGTTAGTCTTGTGATAAAAGCCAAAGAGAGTGTAAGCAAGAAAAAATTTTCTTTACTTCCTAACCCATTAACTCTTTCTTGTTTTAGTTCTTGTGATTTTATGCAGCCACATGTTGAAATACCTTTTGAAAGGGGTG
>AWOL01S0020804.1:0-19037 GCA_000715115.1 Nicotiana otophora
TTAGGTTGAGCAATTATAGAAGAGATACAACAAATTCAATTAAGGATAAGTAATTACGGAAAATATAATAATAACTTCAAGTAAGGATAAGCAATTAGGGAAGGATAGCATGGCAATAGAAGAGGCAACAACTTAAGTTAAGGCACATAAGAGTTAAATCGGCAATAAGGGTGGAACATGAAGCAATTAATTCTAAATAAGACACGTAAAGGTGAAACTAGTAAATGGGGTATTTAACATGACAAAACAACTTCATATCTAATGAACATAAGAACCTAAGAGCCCTAAACGGGCAAATTTCCACAAATAAGCCCGAGCACGTACTCGTCACCTCCCGTACACGGCCTTCACATGACGCAATTAGCACAAATGACTCAAATCCTAAGGGGTAGTTTTCCAAACAAAGTTAGGCAAGATACTTACCTCAAATAAGCTAGATCGTTACTCTAAAATGGCCTTCTCACGTGAAACAACCTCTGGACAGCTCAAATCTAACCAAAAGAACTTCAATTTATAAATAAAACTCATAGAAAACAATTTCGGATAATAAAGTCTTGATTTTTAATTAATAGTAAAAAGTCAACCCAAAAGGCAAACCCCGGGCTCTCGCACCTCGAAACCCGATAAAATTCACAAAACCCGAACACCCATTCTTATACGAGTTCAACCATACCAAAAATATCAAACTCGGGTAACAAATTATCCTCCAAATCCTCATTTTTCATTTTTGAAAGATTTTACACATTTCCTAATTTTTCACTTTGATTCTCACCATTTTGATGTTAAAACTCAAATAAAATCATGAATTACACATAGAAATTTAACAAGGGAACTTTCCCAACAACTGTAAATGAAATTCCTCTCTCACAATCGACCACTCTCGGATATGAGTGATTTAACTATGTGTATGCTTGTGCAAGTGTTCTACCACAATTCAAGTCAACAAATAAGAGTAGAGACAATGAATGGCATATAATAAATGATCACCACAAAATATACAGTATAGTAAAGGCAGCAACGAAGTTTGGAGTAGCGACTAGCACAACAAGATTCGTTATATAGATATGAACAAATAGTGCAATGCGGAGGGAAACAGTTAATAGTATGCCGAGAAACATAACAATCAAAGACAAGTGCACAGAAAAGGGAAATGATAACAAGAGCCCTACCGATGTACCGCCTCGTAGTCTCAAATCATAAAATGAATCATGACTTTCCTTATATCACCGCGGGAGCCTTTATATTTAGTTTTGAAAATCATTTTCCTGAAATAGCATCCCGCATTTTAGCCCACCTTATCACAGCGCATGGCTTCTAGTAGTTCCCCTACTAGCCACGCGTTTCAAGCCCACATTTTCTCACTGCATGCATTTCAACACCCAAACCTTATACCACATCATGCGTATCAATAATAACAAAAATATAGTAGAAACCTCGCGCAACACAATAACAATCGCACGACAGAAACCTCGTCCAACAACATAACAATTCTCTCATCAACAACACGTGTGCCAAAATATAGAAACTCAAATAAATGACTTTCATAATATGTGCCCACATGCCACAACATTTCCTCAAACAGTTTCAATATCACAGCCATACATAGCCCTCGGCTCAACGACACTGAATACAACAACAACATCAATAATAACACAAGAATACGGGAAGTAAACCAACTCAGGAACTTCATAACACAAAGAGACGGAAGAACGAGCTCACAAAGAAGGACACAACAAGGAAGAGATAATGTGCGGCACTGATTCCGCAAAAGTACAATTCATCGATAAGAGAGATAACACAAATCAATAATTCTAAATAAGGATAAGTCAACAAGGATAAGGGATAACAAAACTTCATTTTAGGTTGAACAATTACAGAAGATATACAACAAATTCAATTAAGGATAAGTAATTACGGAAAAGATAATAATAACTTCAATTAAGGATAAGCAAGTAGGGAAGGAGAGCATGGCAATAGAAGAGGCAACAACTTCAGTTAAAACACATAAGACTTTAATCGGCAATAAGGGTGGAACATGAAGCAATTAATTCCAACTAAGACACGTAAAGGGGAAAGTAGTAAATGGGGAATTTAACATGACAAAACAACTTCATATCTAATGAACATAAGAACCTAAAAACCCTAAACGGTCAAATTTCCACAAATAAGCCCGAGGACGTACTTGTCACCTCGCGTACACGGCCTTCACATGACACAATTAGCACAAATGACTCAAATCCTAAGGAGTAGTTCCCCCACACAAAGCTAGGCAAGATACTTACCTCAAAGAAGCTAGACTGTTACTCTAAAATGACCTTCTCGTGTGAAACAACCTCCAGACGGCTCAAATCTAACCAAAATAACTTCAATTCGTAAATACAACTCATCGAAAATAATTTCGGAACCCGATAAAATCTAATTAAAAAGTCAACCCAAAAGTTAAACCCCAGGCCCGCACCTCGAAACCCGATAAAATTTCCAAAACCTGAAAACCCATACCGATACGAGTATGACCATACCAAAATGATCAAAATCCGATAAAGAATCGCCCTCCAAATTCTCATTTTTCATTTTTGAAAGATTTTACAAATTTCCCAATTTTTAACTTTGATTCTAACCATTTTGATGTTAAAACTCAAATAAAACCATGAAGTATACATAGAAATTGAACAAGGGTACTTACCCAACGATTGTAGATGAAATTCCTCACAATCGCCCACTCTCGGACCTAGGGTTCAAACATATCACAAAATGAAGCAAAAAACCAAATTACACAATTGAAAACAAGCTGCAGAATTCGCATTTGCGATCCAAGGTTCGCAAATGCGAACCCTACCAAAAGCGAAGAAGCCTTGGCAATTACGAACAAGCACATTGCTGGAAAATGTCCAAATTACGATACAATGTTCGCAATTGCGAACTAAAATGAGGCAGGAGTCGCAATTGCGATCAAATATTCGCTATTGTGACTACACCAAAAACCAGCAGTCACAATACTCTCACATACGATGTCTGAATTTGACGATTCATTTTTCTATGGCTCCGCAATTACAATACGGATCTAATACTTCAATCAAAACTGAATTTGGAGCCCATTTGTTTAATCTGGTAGCATATATGCTTGAAGAAACGATGCAGAAACATAAAAAACAAGCGTAACACAACCTAAATCTATCTGAAACTCACCCAAGCCACTCGGGACCTTGTCCGAACATACCAACAAGTCCCGTAGCACAACACGAGCCTATTTGAGGCATAAAATCACATAAAGTAATGTCAAACTTATGAATCGCACCTCGAATCAAACTTATAAATTTTCAAATCTTCAAAATTCCAAAACATGTGCCGAAATGTATCAAATCATTCCGAAGTAACTTCAAATTTTGCACACAAGTAATTAATGACATAATGGATATATTCCAATTTCCGAAATCAAAATTCGAACCCGATATAAACAAAGTTAACCCTCGGTCATACCTGTCCACATTCCAAAACTTAAACTTTCCAAATTTTACTAAAATGCTTCAAATTATTCTACGGACCTCCAAATTCTGACGCACACCTAAGTCCAAAATCACCATACAAAGTTATAGGAATCATTGAAACCCCATACCGGAGTTGTTTACACAAAAGGGAAACTTCGATCAACTCTTAGCGCTTAAGTTTTTTAACCAATAATCCTTCTTCCAAATTGATCACGAATCATCTGAAACCCGAACTCGACTGCACAGGCAAGTCATAACACAAAATACGAGGCTGATTAAGACCTTAAGGCACTGAACAAGATGATAATTCTCAAAATGACCGGCCGAGTCGTTACATTCTCCCCCTCTTAAACAAACGTTCGTCCTCGAACGTGCCAAAAATCGTCCTGAAGTCATCAATTCACTAAGTGGACTTACCATACCTACACCCGCGAGTGATCCCACGTCACCCCAATCCACATAGGCCCGACGACACCATCCCAATTGAAAATTATTCCCTCCACACATACTGATAACCTTAGAACCAAAGTTTTCACCATCCAATCATTTCCAAAAGACTCGATTCTCACATCAACACACTGTATTAGCCTCAACCCACTGCAACAACGCATGCCAACAATTTCCAATTTAATACATAAAGATGCCTAATATTTTAAACCGATAAAATTTTCATATATAAGATCAAGTACATACTCGTCACCTTGCGTACAAGGCTTTCACATTCCACAAATTGTATAAACGACTCAATTCCTAAGGGGTATTTTTCCCACACAAAGTTAGGCAAGATACTTACCTTAATGAAGTTAGGTTGATACTCTAAAATAGAATTCTCGTGTGAAACGACCTCTAGACCGCTCAAATCTAGCCAAAGTAATTTCATAACATAATTGTAACTCATAGGAAACAATTTTGGATAATAAAACATCGACTTTTAATTTTACACTAAAATGTCAACCCGTAGGTCAACCCTGGGCCCGCACCTTAAAACCTGACAACAATTCACGAAACGAATACCCATTCCGATACGAGTCCAACCATACCAAAATTATCAAATTCTCATAACGAATCGCCCTCAAAATCCTTTTTTTGTTTATGAAAGATTTTACAAAAATCCCATTTTCTTTCAATCAATTCACTAATAAATGATGAAAATAATGATAGAATCATGAAATATAATCAACTTCGGATATATAACACTTACCCCATACAAACACATGAAGAAACCATCCAGAATCGCCCAAAACCGAGCTCCAAAATCCAAAAATGTGAATAAAACCTCAAACCCCCGAATATAAACTTGTGCCCCGGATTTCCACTTTTGTGGACAGGATTTGCGCAACTGCGCCTTCGCTTGTACGGGCAAATTTCCTCATCTGTGGTGTGGACTCAACAGTCGACCCTCACACATGAGGAATTGTTTTCGCTTCTGTGCAATTGCAGGTGCGAGGCCAATTTTTCCCTCTACGAAAGGGTTCGTTTCTGCACTCCAAGTCTCCGAACCTGCGGCCTCCCGGGTGCGCATGTTTTCCCGCTTCTGGAACCACAGTGCCATCCTTCAAGTTCCTCTTCTGTGCCTCCATCCTCGCACCTGCGCCTAGTGTTCCGCAGGTGCGACCACACCCGACTTTGCCCAGAACCAGCCTTAGCCAACATGCTCCAGACGATCCGTAACTCGTCCAAAACTCATCCGAGCCACTCGCGACCTCGTCCGAACATACAAACAGGTCTTGGAACACAACACAGACCAACTCGAGTTCTCATATCACATCAAACAATGTCAAAATTACGAATCGCACCTCGATTCGAACTTATAAATTTTCAAATCTTCCAATTTACAAAACGCGTGCCGAAACGTATCAAATCAATCCGGAATGACTTCATATTTTGCACACAAGTCATAAATGACATAATGGACCTGTTCAAATTTCCGGAGTTGAAATCCAAACCCAATATCAACAAGGTTAGCGCCCGGTAAAACCTCTCAACCTTCCAAAATTTCAACTTTTTGTTTTCGCCGAAATGATTAAAATTATCCCACGGACCTCAAAATCCAAATCCTGACGCATGCCTAAGTCTGAAATTACCATACGAAGCTATTGGAATCATTAAACACCATTTCAGAGTCGCTTGTACAAAAGTAAAATCTTCGGTCGTCTCTTTTCACTTAAGCTTCTAAAACAAGAATTGTTCTTCAAAATTGATCCCAAGTTATCCGAAAACCAAACTCGACCATACATATAAGTCATCATAATATATAATAAAATCTGCTAGATACCTTAAGCTACTGAACGAGACACAAATTGTCAAAAGGACTGGTCGGGTCGTTACACCTAGTGGTCACAAAGTGGACGCGGGTGCCATTAGTTCGGCGTCACCTTTGAAGGCTTTCCTTGGACTCATGGATGAAAGTTCGATCCCCTGTTGGAGTCATTTTTCCTACTTACGAAGATTTTCTTTATTTTCGGGTGGGTCCTAGGGCCTCACCTCTTTTCCTTCTTTTTCGGTTCTTTTCCTCCCTTTCTTCCATTTATTTGCTAAGTCTCTCTTATTCATTTTTTTAAACTTTCAGTCCTCATTTTGTTTATATCATTATACCTTACTTTATGAGCAATTATTTTTAATAGGTAATATGAATTAATTTTAATTAGAATATAATATCTTTCTATTTAATGAAACACTATTTATTTATATATTGGATCTTCTATTGGGTTTTGAAAAAAAATATTTAATTGACTTGATTAATAGTCGTTTTGAGTCCAATAGCATAGGTTGAATCACTACTAAAAACTTAGGTTTTAGAGACATACAAATTCTGTATCTAAACAGAAAAATTCGTCGCTAATCTCATTTAACGACAGATTAGCAACGGATTATCAAGAAATTCTGCTAGCTACAAGCATTTTAGTGACAGATTAGCGATGACGTTCGTAGCTAATTCCAGTTTTTTTTGTAGTGAATGTTGAAGATTTTTCTTTGAAAATAATTTCATATAACTCAATAATTAAGATCGAAAAACTAAAGAAAGAATAATATAAGTAAATTAATCTAGTCAAAGAAAGAATATATAGTAGTTAAGCTACTCTATAAGCAAATTTTATATTTGAGGTGCTCTTTCATGAATGTTATTTTTATTATAGAATGTATTTAAATTAAGCTTTAAAGAATTGAACTAAAATCGAACTTATTTGCTTTGTGAATGAAAAGTCTATTCGAATTAACTAAAATTAACCAAATCGACCCATTATTCCTAATCTGTCTTTGTAGCTAGTGATATGTATGTTGTATGCATAACACGGTGGCACCCGCAACCTTTGAATCCTGGACCCGCCTCTGCTTGGGTTGTTGATTTTACCTACTCTAGTCCTTTCTTTTATTTTCTATTTTCATTCTATATATAACTTTCTTTAGTACTTTAACTATTCACGTGTAGTTTCTTTATTGAATATGTTGATGAGATTTTGGTAGAATGCAGTATGGTTGTTTAGTGTATACAATATGTGTGACGACCCGACTGGTCGTTTCGAGCATTTGTACTTCTCTCGGTAGTTTGAGGACATGAGTAGATCCGTATGATGTATTATGACTTGTGTGATTCGTCGGTTTTAGTTTTCAGGTTATTCGAAATCAATTTGGAAGAATGAATTTCATAATTGAAGCTTTAAGTTGGAAGAGGTGATTAAGTTTGACTTTTGTGAGTTTGAACCCGTAATGAAGTTTTGATGGTTTCGTTGGGTCCGGATGGTAATTTTGGACTCAGGTGTATACCTGGATTAGCATTTGGATATTTCTAGAAAAATTCAGCACTAATTGGCAAAAGTTGCAAATGTGAAGGTTTGGAAAGTTCATAAGTTTGATCGGAAGTTGACTATGATGATATCAGGTTTGGATTTGTTCCGAGAATAGGAATAACTTCGTTATGTCCTTTGGGACTTGTGTGCAAAATTTGAGTTCATTTCGGATTGATTTGATATGTTCGGCGCGAGTTTTGAAGGTTGGAAGTTCAAAGTTCATCAATTTTGATTTGAGATGCGATTCGTCGTTTCGATGGTATTATGCGTGATTTGTAGATTCGAGTAGGTTTGCGTTATGTTATAAGACTTGCTGGTATATTCAGACAGGATCCCGAGTGGCTCAGAGGAGTTTCAGACGAGTTTCATATCGTTTGGATCAATTTTTGTTAAGGCTAGTTTTTGAGCAGTGCTGGTGTGATCGCACCTGCAGAATGTTAGGCGCAGGTTCAACGTTGCACAAGCGAGGGAGTTACCGCAGAATAAGTATGGAAATATTAACGTTGCACAATGCTGGGAACACGGAGGCACTGGGCAGCGCAGAAGAGCATTGTTTACTCGCACATACGTGATCGTAGAAGCGGACTTTCTGCCGCATGTGCAAGGACATGCTACCAATGGTCATTCGAAGGAGGAAAACACTTGTCTCAGAAGCGATGCCGCAGAAACGGCTAAGTGGGTCGCAAATGTGACCATACCTGGGCAGAAGCTATATATCGAGGGTTTGGCTATTCTATTCAAAGTTTGAGTTGGGGAGCTCAGAGTTAAGCGATTTTGGTGGCAAATTGCATCACAAATATTGGGGTAAGTGTTTTATACTCGATTTATATTATATTTCGTGATTTTATCTTCATCTTTGGTAATTGGATTATGAATTTGTAAAGAGAAATTAGGTGGTTTTAGCCTAAAGTTTCATAGAGTGAGGTTTTGAGTTTTGAACATCAATTTAGAGTCGAATTTGGGTGAAACAAGTATGGTTGGACTCGTAATCGAATGGGTTATCGGATTTTATAAGTTTTATCGAGTTTCGAGGTGCGTGCTAGGGTTGGACTTTTGGGTTGATTTTTTTTTTTGATTAAATATTTGACCTTTATCGATTGGGTTTATTTCCTTTGGCATTATTTCATGTATTTAAGTTGCTTTTTTCTAGTTTTGAGTCGTTCAGAGGTCAGTACACACGGGATGGCAGTTTTCGAGTATCGATTGTCTTACTCGGTATTGGATTTGTCTTGTTCGAGGTAAGTAACACTTCTAAATTTGGTACTGAGGGTATGAAACCCTGAATTACGTGTTATATGATTAATGATGAGGTGACGCACATACTAGTTGATGGGCGTGTGGGCGTGCACCGTGTGAGTTGTGATTTAGTCAATACCGTGGAACTATGTAGCTATCTTATCTAAACGTTTTTACTGTACTCTATGTGTTAGAGCACTTGAGCTGTAATTTATGCTAGAAATCATGCTTAGGGTATATATTGGTACGATTGGGACCCACAATGATCGTTCTTGCTGTCGAGTTATGTGCTTAATTGCAGTTATGTATTCAGTCGCATTCATCATTTCGTATAATGTATTAGTCTCTGGTATCATATATTTTCACATCTTGTATCATGTATTAGGGTTGCTTAGCATGAGCATTGTGAGCCCGAGAGATTGAGTGAGATCGAGTGCCTGGTTGTGAGTGATAATTAAGGGATCGGGCTGCACGCCACAGCATGTTTTTATTTATTTATGCTTGTATCTGGTTTACTATTGTGCTTAGGCTGAAGGAGCCCCTCTGGAATCTTCACACTCACAGTGAGCGCAGTAGATATTATATTTGGGATGGAGTTCCCTGGGCATGAATTTGCCCCAAATATTCGTATCTGGTATGGAGTTCCCTGGGCATAGAGTTGCCCTATACGTTTATATTTGGGATGGATTTCCCTTGGCTGGATTGCACCTATATAGTATTGCGTGACTGACTGTCAATTGCTATTTATATTGAAGGATGGATCTTCCCTGTGCTGGACTTGCCCCGTACAGTACTGAGTGATTGAGTACTCTGAGAGTGTGATTACATGAGTTCATCATTGAGATGCATTGCATTTGACATGCGTACTTAAGATACAGGCATATAGATGCATTTCCTCATGCTACCCGGTTTTGGTGACACTCATGATTTCACTTGTATATTGACATGTAGGCATATAGATGTATTTTTATCATGCTATCTTAAAATGAAACATCTTATTTATTGTTGAAAGGCTTTTTTGGGGAAAATCATAGTTTTCAAACTTATTCATATATTTTTGAGATTTTTGGTGAAAGATCTAGGATCTATTGTTATACTTGAAAAGCATGCCTATTTTCCGTAACTATGAACCAGCTGAATTATTTCTTGTACCATCTTTATCATATTATTATGAACTATTGCTCGTTATTGGAGTTGGACCCTGACCCTTGTCCCAGCTCGTCACTACTTTCAACCTACAGTTAGGTTTGTTGCTTGTTGAGTATATGGGGTCGGTTGTACTCATACTAGACTTCAGCACCTTGCGTACAGATGTTGGATCCTGATGTTGTTGTGCACGACGGGAGGTGGATTTGAATATTTGCATGTGTTCCGTTCACAGTTAATATTGGTAAATTTAGAGTTTTAATTTGTTCTTGTATAGTTCACACAGACGATGTACTTTATTTTCATATCAGCTTTGTAAATTCTAAATCTTAGAAGCTCATAATTTGTATTACCAGTCCTTGGAGAGTTGTATAAAATTAGTTATCTCACCTTTGATTCACATCAGTGTTATTATATTATGTTATTTTGTTAATTGGCTTACCCAGCAGGCTGGGTTAGGTGCCATCACGACAGTTTGGATTTTGGGTCATGACAAGTTGGTATTAGAGCTCTAGGTTCATAGGTTCTACGAGTCATGATCAAGTGTCTAGTAAAGACTTGCAGATCGGTATGATGACGTCCATACCTATTTTTGAGAGGCTACAGGGCATTTAGGATAAATTTCCCATCTTTCTTTCCTTATCGTGCGGAATTGATTCAACTTGAAGCGTAACTCTTTGAATTCTTTCCACGCATTCGTATGCGCATATGAGCGCTCAGTATTAGCTGTGCATCCATGACTTGAGGATCCCATGCATGAGGTGCGAGATGTGTTTTTTGTGTGTTGGTGATGGGCCAGTTTGGAGGACTTGAAGCTGGATTTTGACCATAGCTTGAGCATGAGGATTTTGGTTATGTGAGTACGTGCTTTTAGACTTATATGTCTGGTAGCGTCCCTATAACCGGTATTTTTGACTCGATGAGTGGCTGGATGGCCATATGATGAGGATGATGTGACTGTGGGATGTGTGCAGGTGGTTTGAATGTCATGGGACGAGTTTGCTTGGGATGGGAAAAAGGACTATTGGGTGCTTGATTGTTGTCTTAATGTGACGTATAATCTCGCGTTATGAGTGTGTTGAAAGATTTTTCATGCTGTTTAATTGTGGAACAAAGTAGATATTCATGTCTAGTTGTGAGTTCAGACTCATGAAGATTAAGTGATGGCGTAGTAATCGTGGCTGCGAAACGGTATAGCAAGATGCCAATTTGAGGCTAAGCAGGTGGGTTATCTCCTGCAGATTAATCTACGGATGTGTGATCCTTATAATGTTGTGTTGAGAGTTTCTTTTCAACCAGCGGGGTCTATGTGTTTAGATTGGAATTAGAATTTGGTTGAGAAAGTTGACTTGATCGTCATATAGATGTATGCGAGCTTAGTAGATGATTTGAGGTACTATATGGTTTGTGTTATGAGAGCTTCTCAAGGATTTAATTGAATCTCCCTACGGTTTTATGGCAGTATTAGAGTATGGGTATGCTTAATTATCAGATATTCTATTCTATGGCATTGAGCTAAGTGTTGGAGTATTCTATCGACGATTTGATTGCTTGGTTACGTGTTGTATTGGTTTTGGTCTGAGGCACACTTGTGGATCGGTTATGACTCGCACAGGTTGAGATCAAGGATGACTCGAGTAAAGAAATTTCTTGATACGGGTTATATTACACCTTATGGGTATATGGAAATCATGGAATGATTTGAGTTGTTAGTTGTGACGGATGTAGTACGCATAGTGTAATAATTTGCTCGGTTGCGCTAAGGCGGGGTCACTTCTTTGGGTGTTGTTATGCTAATGGGGCACAGGTTGTTCGACCCGTTTGGTCATTCATCTTGAGGGCAATTCGTAAGGAACTCGGAGAAATGGGATAGCGTGGTAGTAGGTTGGATCAGCAGGGCAATGGATACGATTGGTTCTTTGCGGTACTTATGATATGATGAGTCTCTACAGGTGTTTTGTGGCAATGCTCTTGGGTTTTGGTGACCTTCCTGGCTTGGCTGAGTTAGAGAGATTCAGTCCTGATGCCTTGGTTATGTGCAAATGGTTTTCAAAGAGTTCTTGAAGGTTTTTACCACGGTTTGAGGTGGATACTTTCTACCAGCGTGAGGAGCATGTTGGGTATTGTGACTTTCTCCTGGATGGGATCAAATGGAAGTTTTCTAACTGATCAGTAGGTATTCTTCCGGACTCAGAGTTGATTATGGTATTCTCGTACTTCTCATATGATGTCATGATAGATGCAGTGTGTTGTGTGGGATTGAGATTTGGGTGTGTAAGGTCACGGTTTAGTTCTGAAGGGAAGGTCATAAACTCTTAGGCAGCATGGATAGTTTCAGTTTTTTAGATGGATGCTATATTGTAATTACTGAGAAGGGTGTGTATTTCAGAAGGCGCACTGTGTGTTGAATTATGGACGCTTCATTAGCATTGCGGTACTCGCCCGGTTGATTGACTGCTGCTATTCAGATCTTTCTATGTGGCACGAAAGAAATTTGGAAGTATTTCTCGTGGGATGCTCGTGTAAGAGAGATGTGCTAGACATTCGAGCGATGGAGTTGGATCGGATATGGTGATTCATGCGTTCTATGGACTTGGAAACCAGGAATTCTCAGAAACAAATTATTTCTATAAAGGCCCAGAAAACATTACCTAAAACCCGAGGTTTAGTGGTGCCGAAGTGGACTTATGTGTTGATGCGGTTCAGACATTTTGGGTTGAACAGTACGTTGGGGAGTTGAAGATTTTTTTTTTAAGTGCAGGGCATTTCTGCGGCCCATTCTACGGTCGCAGAACTGATATGCGGCCCTCAGATCTACCGCAGACTGAGGCAAAAATATGAGGAAATATTTGGACCATNAGTTATGTGCAAATGGTTTTCAAAGAGTTCTTGAAGGTTTTTACCACGGTTTGAGGTGGATACTTTCTACCAGCATGAGGAGCATGTTGGGTATTGTGACTTTCTCCTGGATGGGATCAAATGGAAGTTTTCTAACTGATCGGTAGGTATTCTTCCGGACTCAGAGTTGATTATGGTATTCTCGTACTTCTCATATGATGTCATGATAGATACAGTGTGTTGTGTGTGATTGAGATTTGGGTGTGTAAGGTCACGGTTTAGTTCTGAAGGGAAGGTCATAAACTCTTAGGCAGCATGGACAGTTTCAGATATTTAGATGGATGCTATATTGTAATTACTGAGAAGGGTGCGTATTTCAGAAGGCGCACTGTGTGTTGAATTATGGATGCTTCATTGGCATTGCGGTACTCGCACGGTTGATTGACTGCTGCTATTCAGATTTTGCTATGTGGAACGAAAGAATTTTGGAAGTATTTCTCGTGGGATGATCGTGTAAGAGAGATGTGCTAGACATTCGAGTGATGGAGTTGGGATCGGATATGGTGATTCATGCGTTCTATGGACTTGGAGACCAGGAATTCTCAGAAACAAATTATTTCTGTAAAGGCCCAAAAAACATTACCTAAAACCCGAGGTTTAGTGGTGTCGAAGTGGACTTATGTGTTGATGCGGTTCAGACGTTTTGGGTTGAACAGTACGTTGGGGAGTTGAAGAATTTTTTTTGAAGTGCAGGGCATTTCTGCGGCCCATTCTACGGTCGCAGAACTGAAATACGGCCCTCAGATCTACCGCAGACTGGGGCAAAAATCTGAGGAAATATTTGGACCATTATGCGGTCCATTATGCGGCAATATAATCATTTTGTGGACTGCACAACCCATCGCAAACCCAATACAAAAGAATTCCTAAGGGCAGTTTGGCGGTGCATTATACGACCGCAGAATATGTCTGCGGACCACATATCGGTCGCAGAGTGAGGAAGGATTGCCCAGTTTGTGAGGCCCCATGAAATTCTTCTTAAACACTGGGGTTCCATGATGCTGGGGCAGGCGTAGAGATTAATAAGTTTGGACTTTTTGGATTGAACAATGAGCTGGATAGTTGAAGGAAAATGTTTGGCCGAAATAGGCATTTCTTCGGCCCATTATGCGGCCGCAAAATCACTCTGCGGACCGCAAAATGGTCGCACAGTGAGACCGTTTTTCTGAGTCATTTTGATGTCATTTTCACGGCCCATTATGTGACCGCATAACCATTTCGCGGGCCGTACTCTTGGCACACAATCAGCCTTGAATGTTTTTGTAGGGAGGTTCTACGGCGCATTATGAGACTGCAGACCAGGTCTGAGGGCCGCATAGGGACCGCAGACCCGGTCAGTTCCTTTCTAGCTTTGGCACCCAATTTGTGCGGCCGATATGTGGACCACATATCCTATTCCGAGGCTTCATTTTTGTTGTTTTAAAACCCCACCCTTCTTCGTTAAAACGAATGCCATAACCCATTTTGAGCATATTTCTGATATTTTTAGAGTGAGAGAGAGTTCTTAGAGTGAGGGAGTAACCTTCAACCTATTATCCATCAATTCTTACTCAATCATTGAGGATTAACAAAGGAAGTCTTCATCCTAAAGATAATAATCTATGTCCTAGCTCTCAATTTTGAAAAATGTACAAAAATGGGATAATTAGAGATACGATTATTGGGTGTCGGGGTTGTTGTCTTGCATGCATGTATTCTTGATGTATGTGTGAAGGTTGTGAGCTAAATATGGTAGAGAATGGATTGGGTAATGATGGAATATTCCACAAAAGGACCTTAAAACATTGATGCACACCTAGTGTTTTATAATATGCTCAAATGAGCTAGAATCATGACCATCTTCCTAATTTTGGTCCAACTTATTATATTTATAAAATAAATCGAAGTGCTATGAATTCCGAAATGTTTTAGATTTTAAAGGAATCTCAACTGAGGTATATTGGCTAAACCCCCTTCTCCTTAGAATCGAATTCCACAGTGTTTATGTACTGGAAGAAGTCTTTGATCATTATTGAATTGGCTATTCCTAATGTGGTTGTGTTGAAGGATATATGTTCAATATTTATTCTAAATGCTTCATCATGTCATCTTGTCATTTGAGGATGTGTTCAAAATATGGAATATGTGTTAGAAATGTTAGGACTTCTTGTCAAGATCGAAATAAAGGTTGTAATTCCAAATTGTATGAAAAGCCTCTATGTGCCTAAGATTTCCAAATTGCCCATATGTGAATTTAATGTATTGAATGGAAAGCCTTATTGTTGTTGATATGGATAATGATGTTTGAATGTGAAAAACAAAAAAGATAGGGAATTATGAAATATGGCCAAGTGCCAAGAATGACTTTATAATTGTGATCACTAGTGCCAATGAATCGAAAGTATATGAAAGAAGTATGATGTGAGATAATTGACTGAAAAAGGTAATGTCTTGGGTGATACAACCTAGCTGATCGGCCCGTGATCGGATGCCATGTCGCACACATGGTGGTGACTTTGCTGGAAATGATAATTGAAATTGTGGTTATGGTTGATGTCTCAAGTGAGACGACCTAGCCGATCGGGTCGTGATCGGACTCCGTGTAAGAATACAGTGGTATTGTGAATTGTGGTATCGACACTAAAGATGACCCAACCTAATAACATGGAAATTGACTAGAAAACTTATGTGATCCTTAACTTTATGTCTTAATATTATTTGAAGATCTTATTGAATTCTTGATTGCTCCCCTTGTATTATTATTCATTTTATTGAGATGGTGTTTAGCTTTACATACTAGTACTATTCGACGGTACTAACATCCTTTTTTTGGGGGGCGCGACATCTTTAAATGGATGCAGGTGGTTACATAGAAGGAAGTGATGATCAGCAATAAAGGCACATCCTCTTCCCAGCAGACTTGGTGAGACCAACTTCATCCTGGGGTCAAGTACTGTATCTTTTATTCATATTATTATCACGTCTCGAGGTATAGTCGGGGCCTTATTGCCGGTACTATCATAGACTCTTTTGTATCTTTTAGAGGCTCCGTAGACACTATATGGGTTGTATATGAGTGTTGGAAATGTTAAACAAGTTATGTTGTGTTTGATCACTTGTTCCACCTAAACTATAATAATATGTGTATTTTGAGACATAGTAGTGAAGTAACTAATGAAACGATTTAGTATTGCATGTATGAACTTCCTACTGTCTAATTAATGAAATCATGTTTTCTCTAGATCATGTATGAGCTGGGTAGAAAGTATCTATCAGGCTTGCTCGACCGGGTTCACTCAGTTGAGCGCCGATCATGCTTTCCGAGGTTGGGGGTGACACAGTTCTAGAGGGCCATTATGCAGTCCATTTTGTGAACTGCATAAGCGTTATGCGGTCGCAAAGCTTATTTTGGAAGCTTATATATCAAAATCTATAAGGAATCTAGAAATTATCAAAACATGAAAGTTGTAGTCCTTTGATTCTAGTTTCCAGAATGATAAACCATTAATCATTCGAACATTTATACTAAAGGTTATGGTCGATTGACTGAAACTGGTACTGTAGATTTTGGCTACAGCAGTGTGCGTCGCCAGAAATTTCTGCTGCACATGGCTGTCTTTGGGAGCTTATATCTCGCAATCTATAAAGAGTTGTGAGATGAGCAAAACATAAAATTTTGATGTCGGGGAAGAGCAAAACATAAAAGTTTAAACCGTTTGGCAGTTGGAGTTGTTTGATGTTTTCAGCATAAGCATGTAATGATCCAAAGGTTCATTTTTAGTTTTAGAGATCAAAATTCACTTTCGAGACTTCCGGAATTTTGATAATGAATTATAGGAGTTATATGAAAAGTTTGGTCTAATTGTATCAAGTCGCGATTGGGTTTTTAGCGCGAAACATGAGTTAATTGTTGAACCAGCACAATTGGTATCACATTGAGCAAACGAGCTCTGAATTGAGTTTGGATTGAACGAATAGGCTCGTATTATTATTTGTGACTTATAGGAACAAGAATCGTCGAATTCCAACTTCGTATGATAGAGTTAGAGACATTTAAGTGAAAAGAATAATTGCTGGTGCAAGCAAATTCTCTTGTGGACTTTTAATGATGAAAAATAGACTTTAGTGATGGAAAATGAACTTTTAGTGACGGATGGACAGAAACGTAAGGACCAAAAATGGTCATTTCCTTTATTTCTTCACGACTTCGACTTGGGTAAGTGTCCTATATCCAAAAGTGATTATATTTCATAAATCCATGGTTATATTCATCATTTATTTCGGATTTAAATGGAAAAAATCAAGATTTTTGCAAAACTTTTGGATAGAGTTTTGTTGGAAAATTAGTTTTGGATAGAGTTTTGCAAAAATTTGAGTTAAATTTCGAGTTTTGTTGGAAAATTAGTATTTTCATATTGAATTAATTTCTATAATTGTTATTGACTAAATTGAATTAATTTGGATAGATATGAACTGTCCGGAAGTCAATTCAAGCAAGAAAGCAATTTTGGAATATCAATCTAACTTAAAAAAAAGTAAGTATCTTGCCTAACCTTGAGTGGGAAAAATTACCCCTTAGGCATCGAGTCTTATGTGCCATTTGTGAAATGTGAAAAGCCGTGTACACGAGGTGACGAGTACGTACTCGGGCTTATATGTGCAAATTTTATTGGGTTAAAGTCTTAGGCATTATTGTGTAGTAAATTGGATAATTGTTGGCCTTTATTAAATTATCTTTTTGCCATGCCTAGATCCTTGTTTGTTGAATTTGTTTTTATATGACAATTTTATGTTATTGTTACTTGAATATTTATGTATATTCAGCGAGTTTGTTGATTTGATATTTCCTATAAATAATTATATTATGGATTTTCCATCTGCAAATAATTAATGAACTAAGCTTAAACTGAGGCGTTAATATTATTATCCAGAATTTGGATTAATGAAGGTGCTGCCCTATACTGAGTATGTTTTATATCTTTGATTGTTTTTGAGGTTTTATATACGTTGTGTGGAGCCTTGGGCTATTTTTGAGAAATTTATTGATTTTACCTTCACGCCCCAAACCTGTAGAGGCGTGGGTGGCACCCGGTGCCGTACTGGCCTGAGTGAACCACTCTGTAACTTTTGTTTTTGTTTGTAACTATCATTGGCCAACATGGACACAACTCGTAATATATAACTATAAGTGAGAAAACACTGTATCAATGAACCATCGTTCTTAAAATATGAATACATATGGGCCGTCAAGGCCTCTGACATACTGTACAAAATAAACCTCTATCTACAAAGCCTCTAAGATTATTCGACATCAACTAGGACAGGGCCCATTCCTAACAATAAGTCTGTAGCTAAACTCTTACATAATGACTTATAGACTCGGTTGTACTCCGAATGAAGTGGAGTCTTACTGATCCTTTGTTAAATGCTAACCTCATCTATTATGAGGGTTCGTCAAACTGATTACCTATACCTGCATGCATGAATGCAGCGTCTACAACAAAAGGACGTCAGTACGAATAACGTACCGAGTATGTAAGGCAGAACTGAAACATAACAATAAGTCAATATTAACTAAAGAGATATAAGAATCAACCTGAGTCTCTGTATATGCATACTCATTATACTTATATATGTAATGCTTCTCTTTGAGACTATTATCTATATCTAATGATGCATGCTTACCCAACTAATTAGTGGTAATTGCCCGACCGACCGTAGCGTGGTGGTAAATGCATGACTATCTGACCCGAAGCTCTGTGGTAAATGTGTAACTGCCCAACTGGTCATAGCTTGGTGGTAAATGCATAAATCTCCGATCGGCCGTAGCTCGGTGGTAAATATGTAACTGCCCTACCGGCCGTAGCTCGGTGGTAAATGCATGACTGCCCGACCGGCCGTAGCTCAGTGGTAAATATGTAACTTCCCAACCGGCCGTAACTCGGTGATAAATGCATGATGCATATAATACGCTTAGGAACATTAACCTCTTTATTTAATTCCTTAATAGAGAGTTAGGAACATACTTAGCCATGCTTTGAATATCATTTTACAGGAATGAACAACATAGACATCCTTAACTGCTAAGAGTAGAACCACTTATGGGATAGCATTACGTTTACGTATCGTTACTTGGATCATGCCAAAAGAAAAGGAGTGATAGACTTAACATACCTGAGCCGGTTCTCTTGACAATCCCTCTAACACACGAAAATCGTGACAAAACACGTGACGACAAGATCGAAGTAGGGAAAAATATGTATGATATTCTTGAGAAAGGTTATATCGGGCTTTCTTAAAATTGCAAATACCCCGTTGCTATGACGCTAAGAAATCTTGTTTGAATTTGTTGAAGATCCGTACTAACAATTTTGATATATGCACCTCTCTTTGAATTAGAGAGGTCTTATACTTTAATGGGTGTGGGGCCCACTTCATGTGGTGACTTACACATAACCCTCTAACTTTGCCACCTTACCATATAAACTTAAGAGTCACTAATTTA
>AWOL01S0020805.1:6032-34921 GCA_000715115.1 Nicotiana otophora
AGTACCAACCTCATAAGAAGTCAGTATGAAGCTCCCACCGGATTGTGTATGCACCAGAGTTGCAAGTATTATAATAGAGCCTCAAGTTGTTAATGTGAATTATACCTATGTGAAAGGAAGGTCATGAAGGAGATAGAAGATGTGATGCGAGATTTTAAGGTAAGTAAGGTAAAGGTGAACAACGTACGAGATACTCACATGCAGAAGATTATGTATAGTCCATACTTCGGATAGAAGGCTAGAAGCGCTGGGATTCAGTATCCAGGAATGATAGCGGCGTCGTCATTGGCATATTTTCCAGCCTATGGTTTCTAGGTTTCGCGAAGTCTAATGAAGAGAGTAAAGAAGAGTTAGAGACGATATGATGTCTTGTTTGATGTTCCAGGATGACATAAACAAATCTATGATGCAAGCAAGTTGAAGGTAGGTTGCGAGTAGTATAAATAGATATGTGTAGATCGCAAATGGATAAGTCCTCGGGATTAAACCCATGAAAACAAGAGAGCTAATTGTTTCTCTAAGTTATGAAAAGTTCAGTATATCCTGAATAAACTCAAAGGAGTCTAAGACTAATAGCATTTAGAGGAGATGCAATGATTCCTTGTTAATAGAATAAGGGTGTAATTGTGATTGATAAAGGATGACGTTTGGGCCTTCGATTGAGTAATGATTTGAAAAACAAAGAAGGGGGATTTCATGAATTGTACAGGATTAAAATACCAAGTAAGGTGAATCACATTGGGATGCTATGAAATACGGTTATGGAAGTATGGTGGAAAATCACTTCAAATGTTCCTAGATTATGGATCAACATTAAGGTAATTCTACAATGGATGGGTAAAAGTTACAAAGTATGAGACGCGATTAGGCCATCAGTCTTAAGACGAACAGTAATGAAGAACCATTAAAAGACTTAGCTTTATACATATAGGATGAGCAAAAAGAGTAACCTCGAGTTTGTTAACAGACCTCAGTAACAGTAAACCGAAGTAAGAGTTATCGTATAGTATGACCTACTTAGATGTAGTAAAGCCATAGATGCCCATAGGTACAACTTGTCATAATTTTGTATATGTTCACCAAGTGAGGTCTAGAGATTGGCAAACAGTTAGAGGAAAGAGGAGGGAAGAGTCGCATAGGCGCACATACAAAGTCAAAGTCGTACAAGCTGCATGATAGAAGGTAGCGATAGTTACGAGATTGAAAGATTTCTAACCACAAGTCATGGTGTGAGAAAGAGGCCTAAAGGGGGGAATGCCCTGGACTTTGGATTTATTTACAAAACAATTTCCTAGATGGCAAGGAGAGTATTAATGTATTTATACGGTCCAAGCTATAATGCCCGGTATTTATGAATTTGTGCCATACAAAGTACCACTTGACCATGATAGTGAGGTGTATAAGGTATGTTAAAGTGAATAGTATTTTAAGTAATTTGAGATAATTCTTGATTATGTGGGTAATTGGTTAATTGGTTAATTAATTGTTAATGGGAGATTAATAAGTTAATTAAGATATTTGGACATGATTAAGGAGCCCCCCCCAACGTGGCAGCAAGTATGGAGTCCTAATCAAGCCTAATGTTGGCTAAGTAAGTATGAGGCTAGGTGGCAAAATTTGGGAACTCCTTGGCTAAGTAATCACCTTAAGTAGGGGCCCATTTCCTATGATAAAATCACTCCCCAAATTCATTAAGGGGAAATACATAGGCTTGCTAATGGATGGAATTCTCTTTCTCAAGGGGAATTATTATGAACCCTTATAACGCTACAGTAACATAAAATGTGATTCTAAGAGAGCACGGTACAATCTTTCTCAAGAATATCATACGGATTTTTCCCTACTTCGATCCGCCGTTACATGTTTTTTTCGCAAAAGACGTGTGTTGGAAGGATTGTCAAGAGAATCGGCTCAGGTATGTTAAGGCTATCCCTTCTTTTCTTTTGGCATGATCCAAGTAACTATACGTAAATGTAATGTTATTCCATAAATGATTCTACTCTTAGTAGTTAAGGATGTCTATGTTATTCATTCCGGTAAAGTTATATTCAAGTATGTCTAAGTACGTTCCTAAGTCTCTATTGAGGTATATGATAAAGATGTTAATGTTTATAATATAGTTATACATGCATCTTCATGCATTTACCACCGGGCTACGGCCGGTTGGGCAGTTATACATTTACCACCGTGCTTCGGCCGGTTGGGCAGTCATACATCTTTATTTACCACCGTGCTACGGCCAGTTGGGCAGATATATATTTACCACCAGGCTACGGCCGGTCGTGCAGCTGCCATCGGTTGGGCAGTTATGTATCATTATTTACCACCGGTTGGGCAGTCGTACATTTACCACCGTGCGACGGCCGGTCGGGCAGTTACCACTGATCAGTTGGGCAATCATGCATCATACGATATGGATAATAGAAATAGTCTCAAAGAGAAGCACTATATATGTAAGTATAATAAGTATGCATATACGGTGGCACTTCAGAGATTCGGGTTGATTCTTATATGTCTTTAATTAATATTGACTTATTGTTATGTTTTAGTTCTGCCTTACATACTCAGTACATTATTTGTACTGATGTCCGTTTGTTGGGGACGCTGCATTCATGTCTGCAGGTATAGATAATCAATTTGATGAGCCCTCATAGTAGACGAGATTGGCATTCAGCGAAGGATCGGTAAGACTCCACCTCATTCAGAGTGCAGCCGAGTCTATGAATCATCGTGTCAGAGTTTTGCTACAGATTTATGAGTAGGTCGGTACCTTATCCCATTTGATGTCAAATAATATTAGAGGCTTTGTAGACAGAGGTTCATTTTGTACAATATGTCAGAGGCTTTGACGACCCATATGTACTCATGTTTTAAGAACGACGGTTCATTGATACAATGTTTGCCCACTTATAGTTATACATTATGAGTTGTGGCCATGTTTGCCCATGATAGTTACATAAGAAAAACAAATAAGTTACAGAGGGGTTCGCTCTGGCTAGTACGATACCGGGTGCCAGCCACGACTCCCCAGGTTGGGGAGTGACAGTTATCCTTTGTTGTCTGATGTTATCATTGTTTGGGCTGCTTGGCATGAGATTTGTGAGCTCAAGAGGTTAGAGAGATTGATGACTGAGTTGGGGCCTGAGAGCCATGTTATGAGAGATATTGTGAATCGGACTGCATGCCACAGCAGGCCTTATAGGCTTTATATATTATTATTATTATTATATGGATCGGGTTGCATGCTGCACCAGGCCTTATAGGCTTTATTATTATTAATGGGATCGGGTTGCATGCCGCAACATATTTTATTGATTCATGATGGGATCGGGCTACACGCTGCAGCAGGCCATGTTGGCTTATATTAGCGCTTGGGTAGGATCCTTCCCTCCGAAGTCTAACATAACAATAGTGAGCGCAGGTACTATACAGTGTTGAGTGACTGAGTGTGCTGAGTGATTGAGCGTGATAAGTGGGAGTGTGAGACAGTGAGATTGAGTACTCTGAGAGTGTGAGTACTTGAGTTTATCACTGTGATTCCTTGCATTTAACATACATACTTGACATACATGCATAGAGATGCATTTCCTCATGCCATACGGTTTTGTGACATTCATGATTTCACATGCACATTGACATGTAGGCATAGAGATGTATTTTCCTTATGCCATCTGAGAATGAAATATCTTATCTATTGTTAAAAGTTTTTGGAAAAAATCATAGTTTTCTGATTTACTCATATTTTGGTGATTTCAGTGAAAGATTTGGGTTTTACTGTTATACCTGAAAAGCATAATTATTTTTCCGTCACTATGAATGAGCTAAGCATCATATCTTTGAGGTACATCGATCTATGGGTGGTTTGGGACGACATTTGATCAATGAGTGTACCACTAATTCTCTGAGTCTAAACATGGACATTGCTCACATTCAAGCTTATGCGCAGAGCTTGGAGGAACAAAAAGGGCAACAACGAGCTCTTCGACATCATGATCGGGGCCAACATAAAAGAGCCCAGTCTACAAGTGATATGGGTGGATCCTGAGGTGAGTTCAGATCCCCGTTTCACCGAAACACATCTTATCCGGTGGCTAATGCAAGAACACAGTCCCAGGTTCAGGATCATGATCGGATCACTCATTTCGTTCAGGGTTAGAATCCCCAAGGACAAAGCTCACAATATAGTGGAGACCCTAGTAAGATGAGGCCCCAGCGCCACATTGCGGCCGATGTGGTAGGAGTCATTTTGGCATTTGACGCCAGGGTTCAGAAGTATGTTATTCTTATGGGCAGCCTGGTCGCATTATGCATTTTTGCTCAGTAATGAATATGGGTAACATGATGCCTCCAACAGGATCTGCAGCAGCTTCGTCATCATTAAATACGCCCTCACGAGCAAGGCATTCAACCGTCGGTCGGAAGAGGTAGACATAGAGGTGGAGCATCTAACTCGGGTGGACAACAGAACCGCATCTATGCATTGTCAGGACGACAAAACCTAGAGCTATCACCGGATGTATTTACAATACTACCCATATTTTCCATTAATATGTATGCTTTGATCGATCCAGGTTCCACCATGTCGTATATTTCTCCATTTGTTGCTAGTAAATGTGGTAAAGAGCATAAATTGGAACATAAACTTTTTGAAGTGTCCACGCCTGTAGGTGAGTCTGTGATAGTTATGCGGGTATATCAAGGGTACGATGTGATGATTCATGACTGTCATACCTTAGCTGATTTGAATGAATTAGAGATGATAGAATTTGACGTCATTATGGGAATGGACTGGTTGGCTTCGTTCTATGCCAACGTGGATTGTTGGGCGAAAGGTGTTCACTTTAATATTTCTAGGAGAACCCACCGTTGAATGAAAGGGTGATGTTGCAGTGCCGAGAGGGAAGTTTATTTCTTACCTTAAGGCTCGGAAGATGATTTCGAAGTGGTGTATTTATCATTTGGTGCAAATAAAGGATGTGAAGTCAAAGCCTTCCACCCTCCGATAGGTTCCAATTGTTAGTGAATTTACCGATGTATTTCCTGATGAGCTCCCAGGAATCCCTCCCAAGAGAGAGAACGAGTTTGTCATCAATATGTCGCCCGATACGAATCGATATCTATCCCTCCGTATAGGATGGCTCCTGTCGAGTTGAAAGAATTGAAAAATCAACTGAAAGATCTTTTAGATAAAAGCTTTATCTGACCCAGTACTTCCCTATGGGGAGCTCCAGTGTTATTTGTTCGAAAGGAAGATTGTTCATTGAGGATGTGCATTGATTACCAACAGTTGAATAAGGTCACCATTAAGAATAAGTATCCGCTCTTGAGAATCGACGATTTATTCGATCAATTGCAAGGCGTTAAGTATGTTTTGAAGATTGACCTCAGATCTGGGTATCATCAGTTAAGAATCAAGAAAGAAGATATTTTGAATACATCTTTTCGGACCAGATATGGCCACTACGAATTTCTCATTATGTCCTTTGGCCTAACCAACGCACCAACTGCTTTTATGGATCTGATGAATTGATTGTTCAGGTAAATTTTGGATTTCTTCGTAATCGTGTTCATAGATGATATTCTAGTATATTCTCAATCAGAAGCAGAACAGGCAAATCATTTGCGAAAGGTCTTACGCACACTCTATGATCATAGGTTGTACGCCAAGTTTTACAAGTACGAGTTCTGGCTGAACTCGGTGGCTTTTCTTGGGCATTTAGTATCAGGTGGGGGTATCAAAGTTGATAGTCAAAAGGTTGAAGCAATTAAGAATTTGCCAAGGCCCACAACTCCTACAGAGGTATGCAGCTTCTTGGGCTTAGCCAGTTACTACTGAAGGTTTGTATTTCTCATCTATAACTGCTCCATTAATGAAGTTGACACATAAGGCAGTGAAAATCCGGTGGACTAATGTTTATGAGAAGAGTTTCCAAGAGTTAAAGGACAGGTTAACCTCGACGCCAGTTCTAACTCTTCCTGAAGGACCCGATGGGTACGTTATATATTGTGATGCCTTTAGAGTGGGGTTGGGTGGTGTTTTAATGCAACACGGGAGAGTTGTTGCTTATGGTTCGAGACAACTAAGGAAACACGAGCAGAATTACATGACTCATGACTAGGAGCTAGAAGCTGTTATATTTCCCTTGAGAATATGGTGTCACTATCTGTATGGAGTTCATGTTGACATCGATCACAAAAAATTGCAGTACATATTCAATCAAAAAGAATTAAATCTGAGGCATCGGAGATGGCTTGAATTGTTAAAGTATTACAATATTAATATTTTATACCACCCCAGAAAGGCAAACGTTATGGCTGACGCGCTAAGTCGAAAATCCATGGGCAGCCTACAACATGTGAAAGATTATAAGTTGGAAATGACCAAAGACTTGTACCTGTTGGCTAATTTAAGTATATGATTGTTTGACATCGGTAGTGGAGGAGCCATAGTTTGAAATGTTGTCGAATCCTTGTTAGTAGCTGAAGTAAAAGCACGACAATTTGACGATCCAGCCTTGGTGAAAATAAGAGAAAGTATTCCCTTTCAAAAGAAGCAAGTGTTCAAGCTATCCGAGAATGAAGTCCTTAGATACTAGGACCGGTTATGTGTGCCCTATGTTGAGGGACCCTAAAGATAGATCATGATAGAGATTCACCAATCTCGATATTCCTTTCATCAGTTGTCAACCAAGATGTATCACGATCTTCGATAGCTATACTGGTGGAACGGCATGAAGAGGAGCATTGTTGAATACGTCACTCAGTGTCCAAATTGCCAACAAGTTAAGATTGAACACCGAAACCAGAAGGATTGCTTCAGAACATGGATTCCAACCTGGAAATGCGAGATGATCAACATAGATTTTATTACCGGATTACCGCAATCACGCCGAAGGTTTGATTCCATATGGGTTATCGTGGATTGACTCACCAAGTCAACTGATTTCCTACCAGTTCGAACTACCTTCTCGACTGAAAATTATGCTAAGTTATACATCAAGGAAATAGTTCGACTTCATATGGTTTCGATTTCTATCATATCAAGGACAGAGGAGCCCAGTTTACGGCTAACTTCTGGAGATTATTTCAAAAAGGATTGTGTACCAGGATCAAATTTAGTACAGCTTTTCATCCATAAATGGACGGTCAAGTCGAACGCACTATTTAGACACTCCAGGACATACTATGAGCATGTGTTTTAGACGTCAAAGGGAGTTAGGAGGAACATCTACCACTCATCGAATTTGCTTATAACAACAGTAACCATGCTAGTATTCAGATGTCATCCTATGAAGCCATATACGGACGAAAGTGCAGGTCTCATATCGGCTGGTTCGAAGTCGGTGAGCCAATTTTGGGTCCTTAGTTGGTTTACCAGGCTGTAGAAAAGGTGAAAACGATTCAACGTCCATTATTGACTGCTCAAAGCAGGCAAAATTCTTATTCGGATAACTGACGATAAGATTTGGAATTTGTTGTGGGATACTGGGTATTCTTAAGGGTGTCGCCTATAAAAGGCGTGATGAGGTTAGGTAAGAAGGGCAAACTCAGTCCCCGGTATATTGGACCATACCAAATTATTCGAAGAGTCGATCAAGTGGCTTATAAGCTTGAACTGCCCCAGAATTTGAAGCAGTGCATCTGATATTCCATGTGTCTATGCTTCAAAATTTCTTGAGTGATCCATCATGTATTACCCCTATTAAAGATATTCAAGTTACGGAGGACCTACCATATGAAGAAGTTCCAATGGCTATCTTAGATCGTCAAGTGAACAAGTCGCGAATCAAAGAGGTAGCTTTAGTTAAAGTACTTTGGAGGAACAATAATATAGAAGAAATGACATGGGAAGCTGAAGAAGTCATAAGAACCTGGTATCCCCATCTATTCTATGCAACGGGATACAACAATAAGACTACCATGACGGGCACAACCCAAAATGACTAAAGAAGTTTGCAAGAATTGACTATGATTCAACATTCAAGAACAAATATTCCAAAGGGGGGATGATGTTACACTCCACAAATAGAGTTAAAGATTGGTAAGTTTGGCTCCTAGCGCGGCCAATCAGTCAGCGATGCATATGAGGACAGAAGGTGGCTATGCATTTCATTAGACTTGTGCCAGCTATCCCACTGGGTGCAGTGACCGGGGCAGGGTGACCCATTTTGCATGTGGAAGCGACAGAATTTTCTTGACTTGGTATAGTATAAAAAGGAAGTGCAACTCTTTTTATTTCATTCTAGGAAGTGTTACCCACTTTAACTCACCCTAAATGCTCTCAAACTCTCGCTAGGATCCCCAAAATAACCTACAAAAATCAAGAGGTGAGCCTCGTAGAATCTAGCGTGAGGGAGGGAATCATCATTATAATATATATTATGTTGTTGTATTGATTCTCTAGAATCATTGGAGGCAGGGTCAACAACAACAGAAGCGTATCTAGTTCATCAATAAGGTATGTAGGACAACCATCTTTCTTCGCATGATTTGGTGTAAGTTTCTCTCTCCCTAAAAAGACTTTTTGAGTTGTAAGATTTGTTTGTTCTAAGCCCTTCTTAGTAACGTTGTTTCTGTTCTCATACATTCTTATCGGTAACATTTCTATCAAGTTCGTAGTATTTCCAGATAATGTCCCAAAGTCGGAGAAATATATTTCACCCTGAGTTTAATCTTAGTGTCTCTTGAAATTGACTTTGCATTGCACTTATATATATGTATCTATTTTACTTTACTGAGTCGCGCTATAGTCGGCCAGGTACGACACCTATTGAGCAATCACTGATCAGTTGGGTATGATGAGACATGATATGAGACATTACCGAGCCCTTGTGTGGCCTGGTACGATGATGTGTGATGTGAGGCTACCGAGTCCTCTTGAGGCTGACTACACTGAGTCCTCCTGAGGCTGGTAAGATCGAATCCTCTATGAGGCCGGGTATCGAGTGATGTGAAAGAATACTTTACTGAGTCCTCTCGAAGCCGGTTACGTCGAGTTATGCCGAGACCAGGTACAGTCAAAACCTCATGAGGCCTGGTATGACTGAGACCTCTATGAGGCCGGGCATGGAGTGATGTGATGTGATGTGCCCCAAAGAGTGATTTGATTGTTTTTTTACAAAAGCTTGCATATATTCAGGATTTATGGTTATAATAGTGTACGCCCCCGATGGCTTGTCTACGGTATTCAGGTTAAAATTTGTGCATTTCTATCTCTTATGTTATGCCTTTGGTTTACATACGTTATCTGTTTTACATATATACTCAGTAAATCTTTCATATTGACGCCCCTTTTCTTTGGGAGTTGTGTTCATTCCCACACGTACAGATAGACCCGGTGACGTCCCTCCCCAATAAGGTGTTTGTTCCAGATGTTGGCCGTTGCACTCCACTTCTTCGGAGTAGCTGTTCAAAAGTCAATAGGTAACGAAGTGTATGTTTCAGGTATTTTGGGTATAGTGGGGCCCTATCCCGACCAAGTTGTACATATATGTATATTTTTTCAGCACTCTTAGACGCTTGCAAACTATGTTTGAATGTATATAAGAGTCGGTTTTGACTATGTTGGTAACAGTTATGAAGTTGTGTAGATTCTAAATTCTAGTATTATTACTTGGAGGGCTCGTTGTCCCAGGATTCATGATTAAAAAGGTCTTAGTATGGACGTCGGTTCACATGAGCCTTCGGGCGCCGTGTGCCGATCGCACCTCCAAGGTTGGGGTATGACAGTTATTTCTCTATCTGTGTATTTTATATGCTTATATATTATTCATGTACGTACATTACTGCATATGATTTTCGAATATGGACTGAGGTTGTGGCACGAGATTTCTGCCATGCAGATATTGTAATATTGTTATTTATTTGGGCACGAGGTTTCTGCCGGGCGGATATTATGACATTGTTATTGATTTCAGCACGAGGATTCTGATGTGCGAATATTGTGATATTGTTATCGATTTGGCACTAGGTTTATGCCATGCGGATATGTGATATTGTAATCAATTTTGCACGAGATTTTTGCCGTGCGGGCTGTTATGTGATATAGTTTTGGCACGAGGTCTTTGTCATACGGACTGTGATGTGATTTTGTTTTGGCACGAGGTCTTTGCTGTGAAGTTGATATGATTATGGCACGTGAGTTGTCCATGCAACGTGTGGATAAGGATCCATCCCTCTAGGGTCGCCCACTCATATTTCTCTCTTGATGGCATACACGTAATTTGTGAATATTAAACGAATAGATTTGGAAATGGCAAGAGGTCTATGATGATATTGTTATTGTTATGGCACGAGGTGTTTGTCATGCAGCGTGTGGATACAAATCTATCCCCCTAGGGTCACTCTCTCATGTTTCTCTCTTGATGGTATATACGTAGGTTGTGAGATATCAACAAGTTTTTGATTGATTGTGATGCGGGATCCTATGTGATGAGTTATTGAGCATAAAGGTGGAAGCTTGGACATTCAAGTGATCCTTTGTGCATATTCATGCATTTATATGTAGTATTCACGCATATCATCTATATATATTAGTTGATGCATTTTACATATGTACAAGACTTGTTAGTAATTTGTTGGACACGTGGAGAGAGTATCGGATTGATGTAAAAAGAGTTATCATCATACATTGAAAGATTAGACTCATAAACATGGTACTTAGAAATTGATGCGAAATTGAATCGTTGTTATGTACAGACACTCTACATTCATGTAGGAGTATTTGAGCACACACTACTTGGTGCATGTCTCTTTGCATGCGGAGTTGGTGCAAGTTGTATTTGCTTGATCTATTTAATTGGCAAGGCTTGTTTATTACCTTTACCCTAGTTGTGCACCTTTATTATTAATATCCGTTATTCTGTGACTCTCTCTTTGGATACCTCCTGTATTATACATGTTATTGAGTTGCACATGTTATACAAAGTGAGTATCTATTTTGACTTAAAAGTCTCGTCACTACTTCACCGAGGTTAGTCAGGATACTTATTGAGTACATGGAGTCGATTGTACTCATGCTACACTTCTGCAGTTTGCGGGCAGATCTTGGAGCTGAGCTGTTGTGGATGACGAAGGCTAGCATTGAAGATGTACTTGTGTTCCAGACATAAGCTACCACTTGTTCTTGGTAGCTTAGGATTTGTATTTCTGTTTATGTATATTCAAACAGATATTGTATTTATCCTTCATACTAGCTTTATAAATCTAAATCTTATTGGCTCATGACTTGTACTATTAATCCTTGGGATATTGTATGAAATCCAACTGTTTTATTCATTGCATATTTATGATCTCCATTAAAATTGGGTGAACTATTCCTTGACTTACCTAGCATGTTGGGGTTAGGTGTCATCACGACTGGGTGTGATTTTTGTTCGTGACATAACTATAGGACTCCATGTCTGTTTCCTCCGCAACTTTTTTGTAGCTTTCTTGAGCTGTTTTTTTTTTTTTTTTCTGTTTCCATATTGGTGGCATCTTTATTCTGTAACACATCTTGTGATGCTCGTTCACTGATGTCTACCTTCTCTGGGTTCTCCTAGTTATCTTTTCTTGATTAACTTGCCTCTTAGTACTAGGCATCTTCAATTGGTTCTCCTTAGTAATAGAATAACTATCTTCTGAACGATTAACTAGAGCTAGTATGGACAAGTTTAAATTGGACTTAACTTTTCTTTTTGGGAAGTTTTCTTGTCTTGTACTTTTTTTTTGCCCTTTTGCTTATTATATCCCTTAGGGATTGGTTATGGTCTTCTAATCCTTCAGTTCCTCATTTCTCAACATATCAGACTGCACCACGTGAATTGTATCTTTTTCGGTGACCTCCACATTAGTGATAGACTTTGTTTTTGTTCTTCGTCCTTCCTGTTTTTCTCGTTTTTATACTTGTTCACATTTTGCTTCTTGTTTCCTGCCACTATTTTCTCCTCCATTTCTCTATTTTCCTTGGTTCTTTCTTTACTACTTTCTGGCTTGTCATGTATCTCCTTAGCCTTTTGATTTGTGGTAGCAACATTCTTTTGTTTATCTGGCTTGTCATGTATCTGCCAGTATTCTTTTGTTTGCTTGCTTCAAGCTTATTGTCATCAGCAAACCTATATTGCAAGATAGAATGGCCCAAAATCTTGTAATGTTTACAGTACTTTGGAACAGAGTTTAGCTTAGGCTTAATGAGGTCAACTTCTACCCTAACCTTTGCCATGCTATGTCTAGTTCTATAATCGGGAGCAACATCCATCGACAGAGGAATTCCACAGGTCCAATAATTTGTTTCACATAGTTCCAAGTATGACAATGAAATGGTACGAGATTGATTACACTAAAAAAGGAAAAATGTAACATACATCACGTAAAATATAAGGTATTTTTCTAACAGTCCGTATGTAGTCCATGCTCATAAATCATAATCCTACTAAGATAAAGGCTTTGGAGAAAAAGTGCCGTTGGAAAATTGTGACTCATAAATATTCTTAAATAACTAACTCCCATCGGATTTCCCCATTCCCATATATACCCAACACCAAACATATGCAACTAACCCAGCTCTCGAAATTTGACTTTTTTAGACGTAACCCCTATATTTCATATGACACTTTCACCCTTTTTCGTCTTCATTTTCTTAATTTTTATTTTCTGTCCTATGTACTAACGGGTCAAATAGTTTTGTGGGTCTTTACAAATCTATTTTTAATTTTATGATCCTTACGTGTTATTTTTTAATTATCCCTTTTGTTTTTTCATGTCCGTATATGTAAACTAGTTGCTATAATATTTTGCGGGATATTCACCAAATAACTAAAAATTACCCAATTAAGAAAGCATAACATATTGACTATAATGAAAAGTACATAAGTTGTACTAAACGTAATAAATCAAATTTAGGTATTTCAAATTGTTATTCAAACGATGTTTTGGTCGAAAAATAATTTCTTTACATTCCTTATTCTCAATTTTAAAACATTGCTCCAAATACAGTATAATAGAAAGAACCCCTTATAGTTGCATTAAATAACTCAAATTCATGGGCACTTTAAATATGTTATTTAATTTGCATTATCATTGTTTTTTTACTAACTTAATAATTCTTAATCATTTTATTTTTATATTATTTTGCAACATAACTTGTAATTACCTCCACTTTTGTTTAAATAAAGGAAATATGGTTTTCTCAAGGGCATTCCTATCATTTCACAAAACTCAACAACATTGACATGTTAAAAGACCAATCTATTTCTAGGATATACTCCCTCCGTTCACTTTTACTTGGCACGTTTTGACTTTTCACGTCTTTTAAAAAATAATAAATGAAGTGTATAATTTATCATGATACTCATATGAATTGATGCATATTTTATTGGATTTGAGAAAATGATTTGAAATGAGTAATAAATATTGTGGATATAATAGGATAAAAAAATTTATCTTATGCTTAAAGTGACAAGTAAAAATAAAAATTTATTTTTAATATACCTGCAAGTAAAAGTAAACGGATGGAGTAGCTAACTTTTAGTTATAAACAGATTTAAGTATCCACAACAGAATATAGGGGTAGTTGTCATTTGAGGTCATCAAACAGAGTCAATACCTTAAAATTTGGCTGATGGCATTGGACAAAACTAAAGAAAAGAAACAACAAAAGGAACAAAGAGTTGTTGAAAGATTCATAATTTCATTTCCATTGAATACCTCCTTCTTCCTTCCCTCCAAACTTTTCCTCCAAATGAATATTTTCTGCCCCTTGAATTTTTCCCATAACCTCACCTTTAAGTCAAGAAAATGTTTTCTCTTGTAGTTATCCAAGAAAATTTTCTTTGAGGTTTTGCCCCCAAAACATATCCAGAAAAAGAAATTTTGAAAGAGATTTGGAAATATCAAAAGGGAGAAATCAATGGAGAATTCGCTGGGAGCTGAAGTTGTGGCTGTTTTTGCAGTCTCAGGAAGTATTGTTCTCCTTGCCTTGAAAGTCCATAAGCACCTTCTTTCTGATTTTATGAAGAAGATAGAGTTTGAAATACGTATACATCTTGCCCTTATTTATTTATTGGCAACAAAATGACCCTACTCCAACTGCTTCAATTTTCGTGGCACATTATCTTTTTTAGTTTGTCCAAAATAAGGACACATTCAATATTGAAAAAACAAATTTAATTTTAAAAGTTATATTTTACCCTTTATTAACTAATTTATAGTCATACATATATCTATTACTTAGTTTTAGGTTATAAGTTTCTTAAGTTTTTATTTTTTATTAAACTTCATGTCCTGTCAAACAAGACCATATAAAATGGGACTGGGGGAGTAATAACTTTTACCCTCTCTAAGTATCTTATTATATTAGATCAATATAACTTGAGATTAAGAAAAATAAAATCTTAAAAACAAGGATTTGCAAATCAGATATGGTGAGTCCTTTCCTATTCAGTTTACCTTTACTTATTACTTCTGTTATAATGTTGATATTTCTTTTATTACGTGTATTATTTTTCTGTTTTGTCTATTTTCTTTTGTTTTTTCTTCTGAAAAAAGTGGATTATGTGCTTTCTAATGTACGTTGATATATGTATACGGTCGAAATCGACTCGAAGTCATAAAGACTGGTCGAGGCGATGACGTTTCGATCGAAGGGTATCCACATGACAAGCTCGATCGAATTCCGAAGTAGGGGCGTCGAGCTTCTAGCTATAAGACCAACCGATGACAAAACTCGGTATCATTATCGAGCTCATATCCAAATCGAACTACGAGGTAATACCGACCCCGAATATCGATGCCCCAAGGCAGAATCGAGCTCAAAACAAGACCGGGAGTTCGATCTAATATCGAGCTCGAGCCAGTGTCAAGCTCGCAGACAAGAGCCGTTACAACCGTACCAATGGAGAGAATCTTGGTGAAAATTGAGGAAGAGACAAACCATCATGGGCCCTCCACTATATGTATTATTTTATTATGTTGTTATAGATAAAACAGTGACCCTCTATTATAAAAGGGGGACACCCTTGTAAGATAAAGGGGGAGAGCAATAAACATATCTTTTTCTCACATATATTGAGATTTTCTTTGTGCTTGATTTGTCTCAACTTATTTGGTTTTTCTATTCATCATTCCCATTTTCATAGCCTAAATATCTGTATTGTTACTTTTGTATCAAAGAAATTTGCGTATCCTTAGAACCATATCTAAATTTAACGTTATCCGATTTTTCGGGTAAACAGTTTGGCGCCCACCGTGGGAATAAGGGTAACAGAGATTGTTTGATACAAATATACAGTACACTCCAGCTTACAACTGAAAATCAGTAATGGCTCTGCCTATCGACCTCGAAGCCGGCCTTCAAGATAAAACCAACAACTTGACGCCCGGAGCCGGAAGGCTACCTGACAATGGAAACGAGGCTCGAATAGAAGAACTAGAAATTCAAGCCGAAGTACTACTGGATATCAATTCACAAATAGCTCGGGAGGCGAATCAGCGTTCTGAAACGGAAAGAAACGTTCAGGGCGGCGCTCGACCCATAGCTCGAGACACCCACAGCACGGGGAAAATCGGGGTCAGCTTACGTATGATTTTCGAAATGCTACAAGCCCAACAAGCAGCGATAGCTCAGTTGCAGAACCAAACTCATATGCAAAGCAGGCTGAGCTCCAATCCACTTCTTCGAGAAGTCACCCCCAGAACAGAGCCCGCCATAGTGAAATCAAACGAGCAGGAATTAGGGACCGCTCCTGAAATTGCTAAATTGCTCGAGGAACTCACAAAACGAGTCGAAGCCAATGACAAAAAAATGGAAACGTATAATGCTAGGGTCGATCAAATCCCGGGGGCTCCGCCAATGATAAAAGGGCTCGATTCGAAAATATTTATACAAAAGCCTTTTCCCTCGAGCACGGCCCCAAAACCATTCCCCAAAAAATTTCGCATGCCCGAAATTCCCAAATATAACGGTACGACTAATCCTAACGAACACTTCACCTCCTACACATGTGCCATCAAAGGCAACGATTTGGAGGACGATGAGATCGAATCCGTATTGTTGAAAAGGTTCGGAGAGACCCTCACAAAGGGAGCAATGATCTGGTATCACAACTTACCACCGAATTCCATTGATTCTTTTGTCATGTTAGCAGATTCATTCGTAAAAGCACATGCTGGTGCCATAAAGGTTGCAACAAGGAAATCGGACCTCTTCAAAGTAAAACAAAGGGGTAACGAAATACTGAGGGAATTCGTATCCCGATTTCAGATGGAACGTATGGATTTGTCATCGGTCACAGACGATTGGGCCGTACAAGCTTTTACCCAAGGGTTGAACGAGCTAAGTTCGACAGCATCACTTCGGCTGAAACAAAATTTGATTGAATATCCAGCAATAACTTGGGCAGATGTACACAACCGATATCAATCAAAAATCAGGGTCGAGGATGATCAATTGGAAGCTCCGTATGGACCCGTGCATCAGAACCACACAACCACTAAAAAACAGAGGGAGATCAACAGAGAACAAAGGTCGAACAGAGACTGATATCAACCATATGCCAAAGATCGGATGAACAACGGTTCGGCATGTGAGATAGTTCGGAACAACAGAAGGGCTGATCGAGGGAAAAATTCTCGGGAACTTATGAGTAAGAGAGGCTTTGATAAATATGCCGATCCTATAGAGGTTCCTCGATTATCGGAATATAACTTCAACATCAATGCATCCGCCATCGTATCAGCTATCAGACGCATCAAAGCCACCATATGTCCTCGACCTATGCAGACCGATCCTACCCAAAGGAATCCCAATCACATGTGCGAATATCATGGCACTCATGGCCACAGAACGGAAGATTGCAGGCAATTAAGAGAAGAAGTATCCCGCTTATTTAACAAAGGGCACCTCTGGGAATTTTTGAGTGATAGGGCGAAGAATTATTTTAAGAACAAAGACTTCGTCAAGCAAAACGAGCTAGAAAAACCGCAACACGTCATTCACATGATCATCGGCAGCGTCGATACCCCTCAGGGAACGATGCTTAAACGTACTAAAACATCGGTTGTGAGGGAAAAGCGATCTTGAACTCAAGATTACACACCCATAGGGACTTTGTCTTTCGATGATGAAGATGCAGATGGAATCATCCAACCCCATAACGATGCACTGGTAATATCCGTACTCATGAATAAAATTAAAATTAAGCGTATGTTAATTGATCCAGGTAGCTCGGCCAATATTATCAGATCGAGGGTCATAGAACAGCTCGGCCTACAAAACCAGGTCGTACCCGCAACTCTGGTTCTAAACGGATTCAATATGGCATGTGAAACCACCAAAGGCGAGATAACCCTACTGATAAACGTGGCCGGAACCATCCAGGAAATAAAGTTTCACGTGATCGATGGCGATATGATATATAACGCCCTTTTCGGAAGGCCGTGGATCCACAGCATGAGAGTTGTACCCTCGACCCTACACCAGGTCATCAAATTACCAATATCGAGAGGTGTCGAAATAGTATACGGAGAACAACCAGCCGCAAAAGAAAAAATGTTCTCCGTCGAGGAAACAAAATCAATATCTTTGTCCTCATCGACAAAAGAATCGGGTTCAGAAGGAGACACAATCAAAGAGCAGAGCGCCAAATAGCAATCACAGACATCGGCTTCGACCCAGCTAGGTAAGCAGAACATTAAAGAAGACGATGATCAATGGATCCCTCGATCCTTCGTGACCCCCGATGATTCCGATGCCACCAAATCAACAATTGAGGAACTATAGCAAATCATACTGATCGAACACTGGCCCAAACGAAAGGTATACCTGGGAACGGGTTTGGGCCCCGAACTCAGCAAGAAACTCATTCAATTTCTTGTCGATAACTTCGACTGTTTTGCATGGTCCCATTTAGATATAATAGGGATCCCACAGGATATAACGAGGCATCGGCTGAGCGTGGAGCCTAGGTTCAGACCAGTGAAGCAAAAAAGAAGACCCCAATCGGAGGTAAAGCACGCATTCATAAAGGATGAGGTAACCAAACTTCTCAAAATAGGGTCCATTCGAGAGGTGAAGTACCCCGAATGGTTAGCCAATGTGGTTGTAGTGCCTAAAAAAGGGAACAAACTTAGAATGTGTGTGGACTATAAGGACTTGAACAAAGCATGCCCCAAAGATTCCTTTCCACTGCCCAACATCGATCACATGATTGATGCCACGGCCGGCCACGAGATCCTCACCTTTCTCGACGCCTATTCCGGGTATAATCAAATTCAGATGAACCCGGACGATCAGGAAAAGACTTCATTTGTGAACAGATACGGAACATATTATTATAATGTAATGCCCTTCGAGCTAAAAAATGTAGGAGCTACTTATCAACGCCTAGTAAATAAAATGTTCGAAGAAAAAATAGGTAAATCAATAAAAGTCTATATTGATGACATGCTAGTTAAGTCCCTGCGCGCAGAGGACCATTTGACCCATTTGCAGGAAACGTTCGAGATTCTGAGGAAATACAACATAAAGCTCAACCCCGAAAAATGTTCTTTCGGGGTCGGTTTGGGTAAGTTCCTCATCTTCATGGTATCAAATCGGGGAATCGAGATTAACCCCGACAAAATCAAGGCCACCGAAGACATCACCATCGTGGATAGCGTGAAAGCTGTACAAAGGTTAACAGGAAGAATTGCAGCCTTAGGCCGGTTCATTTCAAGATCATCAGATCGAAGTCACAAATTTTTCTCTCTACTCAAAAAGAAGAACGACTTCGCTTGGACACCGAAATACCAACAAGCATTACAGGAATTGAAATGATATCTATCGAGCCCGCCATTGCTTCACACTCCAAAATCCGACGAAAACCTTTACCTGTACTTGGCGGTATCGGAAGTCACCGTAAGCAGTGTCCTAGTTCGAGAAGATTAAGGTACGTAATTTCCCGTTTATTACGTAAGTCGGACCTTAGGTGAAGCGGAAACTAGGCATCCGCACTTGGAAATATTGTCACTTACACTGGTAAGCGCCTCAAGAAAGTTAAGGCCGTACTTTCAATGTCACCACATAAGCATATTAACCACCTACCCACTTCATAATATTTTACATAGGCCCGAACTATCAGGCCAATTGGCCAAATGGGCCATCGAACTCAGTGGGTACGATATCGAATATCAACCTCATACGGCCATCAAGTCTCAAATTTTAGCAGACTTCGTGGCCGACTTCACGCCAACCCTCGTACCCGAAGTCGAAAAAGAACTCCTGTTGAAATCAGGTATATCGTCGGGGGTATGGATCCTTTTTATGGACGGGGCTTCGAATGTAAAAGGTTCCGGGCTAGGCATAGTTTTGAAACCCCCCACAGGTAACATTATTAGGCAAGCTATTAAAACTATCAGATTAACTAACAATGAGGCCGAGTATGAAGCCATAATTGCAGGTCTCGAGCTAGCTAGAAACTTGGGAGCAGAGGTCATCGAGGCTAATTATGACTCTTTGCTGGTGGTGAGTCAAGTAAACAAGACCTTTGAAGTCCGAGAAGGTAGAATGCAAAGGTATTTGGACAAACTTCTTATCACTTTGCACCATTTCAAACAATGGACTCTACGACATGTTCCATGAGAGCAGAATAATGAGGCCGATGCGCTGGCAAATTTGGGATCGTCGGTCGAGGTAGATGATTTGAGCTCGGGGACTGTCGTTCAACTTTCAAAATCGGTAATCGAAGATGGGCACGCCTAGATAAATTCTATTAGCTTAACCTGGGATTGGAGAAACAAGTATATCGAATACTTAAAAAACGGAAAGCTCCCATCAGACCATAAAGATTCCAGGGCCCTACGGACTAAAGCTGCTTGATTTATGTTGGCCACAGACGGAACACTATATCGAAGGACATTCGATCGACCGATGGCAGTATGTGTGGGTCCGGGAGATACCAATTACCCAATTACATCCTCCGGGAAGTACACGAGGGCACTTGTGGGAATCACTCCGGTGCCGACACATTAGTTCGAAAAATGATCAGAGCGGGGTATTATTGGATCGATATGGGCAAAGATGCGAAAGAATTTGTTCGTAAATATGATAAATGTCAAAGGTTTGCACCAATGATCCATCAACCCGGAGAACAACTTCATTCGGTCCTATCCCCATGGCCGTTCATGAAATGTGGAACGGACATCGTCGGCCCCCTGCCATCGACACCAGGTAAAGCCAAATTTATTTTATTTATGACTGACTATTTTTCTAGATGGGTTGAAGCACAGGCGTTCGAGAAAATAAGAGAGAAAGAAGTTATAGACTTTGTTTGGGATCATATCATATGCCGATTCGGGATACCCGCCGAAATAGTAGGCGACAATGGAAAGCAATTCATTGGCAGCAAAATCACAAAATTCTTCGAAGATTACAAAATAAGAAGGATACTATCAATGCCATACCATCCCAGTGGGAACGGACAGGACGAATCAACGAACAAGACTATTCTTCAAAACCTGAAGAAGAGATTGAACGACGCTAAGGGAAAATGGAGAGAAATCCTGCCCGAAGTCCTTTGGGCATACCGGACAATGTCAAAATCCAATAAGGGGGCGACCCCATTCTCCTTAGTATATGGTTCCGAAACATTGATACCAGTCGAAGTCGGTCAACCTAGTCCCAGATTTCGATTCATGATGGAAGAATCGAATAACGAGGCTATGAACAACAACCTTGAATTATCGGACGAAGGACGAGAAGCTGCCCTCATCCGATTGGCCACCCAGAAGCAAACAATCGTAAGGTATTATAATCGAAGAACTAAGCTTCGCCATTTCAATCCTAGGGACTTGGTGTTAAGAAAAGTCACCATCAATACTCGGAATCCAAACGAAGGAAAATTAGGACCGAATTGGGAAGGACCATATCAGGTGCTCGAGAACGTTGGAAAAAGATCATACAGGCTCAGCATCATTAACAACAAACAACTATCAAGCAGTTGGAATGTATCACATCTAAAATGGTACTACTGTTAAGGTACGACCTTTCCATATTCATTTAACTAACCCATGCAGAAGCTCGAACAAGAGCTGAAGTAGATCTTTCGCTTAAAAGCATGTGTTGCACTCTTTTTCCCTTAGATCGGTTTTTTCCCAAATGGGTTTTTTGGCAAGGTTTTTAATGAGGCAACCATCGATCGTGCTACACTTTTAACAGTATCCGAGGCCTCTTTCCATTCGACCTCGAATACCAGGGGCATCAGGCCCTCAGATACATCAAGTTTAGATGCAAGAAAGTCATCTCATAACAACAGAGTTCCAACAGAAAAAATTGTAAGAGCCAAATGGTCAAAACGAACCATGCTCATATAGATAGGCCCGAACATAAGCGCAAAACATGAACACATGTACAATGACTTGAGATTTATTGTGCAACCAGAATTAAGATTCACCCGACTATTAAGCTTACGGGCTACCTTTATTCCGAGTTCGAGCAAGCACTCACTCGACCATTGTGCCTATGGGCCACATTATCTCGAGTTCGAAACATTCACTCGACTATTAAGCCTACGGACTACCTTTATTCCGAGTTCGAGCAAGCACTCACTCGACCATTGTGCCTACGAGCCACATTATCTTGAGTTCGAAACATTCACTCGACTATTAAGCCTACAGGCTACCTTTATTCCGAGTTCGAGCAAGCACTCACTCGACCATTACGCCTACGGGCTACAATATTTTGAGTTCGAAAACATTCACTTGACTATTAAGCCTACGGGCTACCTTTATTCCGAGTTCGAGCAAGAACTCACTCGACCATTACACCTATGGGCTACAATATTTCGAGTTCGAAAATATTCACTCGACTATTAAGCCTACGGGCTACCTTTATTCTGAGTTCGAGCAAGCACTCACTCGACCATTACGCATACGGGCTACGATATTTCGAGTTCGAAACATTCACTCGACTATTAAGCCTACGGGATACCTTTATTCCGAGTTCGAGCAAGCACTCACTCGACCATTATGCCTACGGGCCACAGTATCTCGAGTTCGAAACATTCACTCGACTATTAAAGCCTACGGGCCACTGTTATTCCGAGTTCGAGCAAGCACTCACTCGACCATTATGCCTACGGGCTACAATATTTCAAGTTTGAAACATTCCCTCGACGGCTAATAAGCTACTTTTACTCTGAGTTTACATTAACTCAACCATTACATAACACCTACGGATTATGTCTCTTCAAAGTTTGAATCATCGATTCAACAAGCAAACCTAGGGGCTACATCACTTCAAATCTGATCGATCGGAGAGACTACGAGGTCAACATTTGATTAAAAATCTTCACGAAACAAAAACAAGTCGACCTTGTTACATATATATACAAAATTGCCTACATGATTAATTTACAAATGTGAAGAATTAGAAACTAAGCTTCCTGTCGAGCTCTTCCCCATCCTTGGATCCCTTTTGCTACCATGATTATCATCATCATTAGAAGCCAAGGCTTCAGCTTTCGCTTCGAGCTCTTTTTCCTTTTTTACCTCTTCGGTAAGGTCGAAACCTCGAGCGTGTATCTCCTCGAGGGTCTCCCTCCGAGACCTACACTTAACAAGTTCGGCAACCCAATGAGCTCGAGCATCGGCGGTATTCGCCGCTTCCCGGTCCTCCATCTGAGCAGCCTCAGCATCAGCCCGATATACAGCAAGGGACTTATCCGCCAAGATTTTCGATGACTCAACCTCCACCTTAGCTTCAGCAAGTCGTGTTTCAATATCATCGATCTTCTTAGCTTGAACCGACCCCTTTTGCTTGACATTTGAAGCTGAACGTCGGCCGATAATAATTTTGTCAAGATGGTTTCTTTTTCCGCAGCCAGGCGGTCGATGGTCTCCTTCCACCCATTGCATTCTGCTCGGATTTGATCGACTTCTTCTCGAAGTAATCCGATCTTTTCGATCTTTTGCTGCAACTGAGACAACGAAGGGTTAACTTCCACAGTTGAGTCAGACCCATACTCTAACAGAACGAGGCTCACCTGCTTATCAAGCTCGATCTTTTCTTCACGAACCTTAGCCAAATCCGCTTCGAGATCCTTTATAGCCTCATCCTTTTGGCTGAAAAGAAGCCACATGGCATCTCTCTCACCTGAGATCTTTTGGAGCTAGGCCTCATACTGGCTAAGACCGACTCGAAACCTACTAATGGCCCGCACAGTTAGAAACACAAGTCAAGTATGGAAAAGAACAAAAACAAAACAAATGTGAAAGAATCATTACCCGAGTAATGAAACGCTGAGCCTCCTCTAATAAAAGAGAAGCATCACCGATATCGGAACCATCGTCGACTTAGTAAAGCAATCCCTAAAAGGGTCCCCTGCACCAGAGCCTGCGCCGATATCGGGAGTCTTCAATTCTCGAGCTTCCTTTAACGCCTCCTCAGAAAAAGATGGAAGAGAAAGCGAATGACCCATTGTCATAGCCCCAAGCAAATCACTCGGAGTACTCCGATCGAGAGTCAGTTCTTCGGAACCAACGCCGACAGGCACAACCGCCATCGGTTCGGGAGCTCTAGTAACCTCGATGGCCTCCGTAGATCGGACTACCAAAGCCGAGGAGCTATCTTCTTCTTCTTTTTATTCTTCTCTCAGTCGTTGGACCGAGTCAGTCAGAAGGGCAATTACTTTTCTCCTCACCCTTCGAGTTTTGGGCTCAGGGTCCTCTGACCGAGAGGAAACTCTTCGCTTCTTATCTTTCCCCGGTTGAGGGACCAGGGACTTGTTTCCTTCTTCACCGCTCAAAGGCCTCAAAGCGGCATCCCTGGTTACGCCTGCACAAAAGGAAACCGGTAACAAATGGAACACAAAAGATATTTCGAAGGAAACAAGAAGCAAACCTCATCATGGTTCTTGGCCTCCCATCTACCTTTAGCCAAATCGCGCCAAACACGTTCTGCATAAGAGGAAGTCGAGGCTAACTTTCGAACCCAGTCCTTAAGGTCAGGCACCGCTTGTGGCATCCAAGGATCAGCTAAAAATCGGGGAAAGACATCAGAAAAAATTGGATAAGGACACGAAAAGTGAACAAGAATCACTTACGGTCAAAATTCCATTCTTCGGGGAACGACATCTTCTCTTCCGGAATTAGATCACGGGTTCTCACTCGAATATAACGACCCATCCAACCCCGATCCTTGTCTTCATCAATGCTCGACATCAAAGCCTTCGATGCCCGACGACGAAGTCTGATTAGTCCTTAAAATATCTGAGACCGATACAGTCATACGAGGTGGTTCAGAGAAAAATCCAACCCCCCAGCTTTGATAAAGAAGAAGCGCAGTAAGATAACTATATGCCATAAAGAGGGATGAATTTGACCGAGGGTGACCTGATACCTTTTGCAGAAATCAATAATCACCGGGTCGACGGGTACCAATATGAAGGGGTAAGTATAAACACGTAAAAATCCCTCCACATAAGTGGTGACGCTCTCATCGGAGGATGGAATTTGCAACACAAACTCAGAACCCCAGTTGCAGTCTTTTCTGGCGGCCTCGAGGTGATCCTCCGTTATAGAGTGTGTATACATCGATACGTGCTCACATCGGTCCGGAACGGATGAAGGATTCTTCACCTTAAAATCGGTCTTCGAAGTGCATGGGCCAGGAACATAGTTGTGAACGGACGGCTCCACGGGCGCCTTATCGTCGAACGACCGGGAAGAAGAAGCTTTCTTTTTCTGGGGTACGGTTTTGGAAGTTTTCGCCATTGATATGAGAGCAAAGAATGCAGAGGAAGGTGAAAAAATGGACAGCACTAAAACTCTGGTGTGGGCGGCTCTGAAGCAACGAAATAGAGAGGATAAATAAGAGAATTTGGAAGAAGAGAAAGCGTAAAAATGGTAAAAGTTGTGTGGAAAGGCTATTTATAGACTAAGGCATGACGGTTCAATATCAGTGGTGGCCGACTGCCGTCTGACACACAATTAAATGCCTCGGTAAAATCGAGCCAATGGGATAGCTATCACATACGTCATGATCGGGATCGATAGAAAGGTCAGCATAAATTTGATCGAGCCATAGGAAAATCATATCGTTTCTCGTCACATCCTTTTTCGAGAAACGAGGGGACTATTTGTATATGGTCGAAACCGACTCGAAGTCATAAAGACTGGTCGAGGCGATGACGTTTCGATCGAAGGGTATCCACATGACGAGCTCGATCGAATTCCGAAGTAGGGGCGTCGAGCTTCTAGCTATAAGACCAACCGATGACAAAACTCGGTATCATTATCGAGCTCATATCCAAATCGAACTACGAGGTAATACCGACCCCGAATATCGATGCCCCAAGGCAGAATCGAGCTCAAAACAAGACCGGGAGTTCGATCTAATATCGAGCTCGAGCCAGTGTCAAGCTCGCAGACAAGAGCCGTTACAACCGTACCAATGGAGAGAATCTTGGTGAAAATTGAGGAAGAGACAAACCATCATGGGCCCTCCACTATATGTATTATTTTATTATGTTGTTATAGATAAAACAGTGACCCTCTATTATAAAAGGGGGACACCCTTGTAAGCTAAAGGGGGAGAGCAATAAACATATCATTTTCTCACATACATTGAGATTTTCTTTGTGCTTGATTTGTCTCAACTTATTTGGTTTTTCTGTTCATCATTCCCATTTTCATAGCAAAATATCTGTATTGTTACTTTTGTATCAAAGAAATTTGCGTATCCTTAGAACCATATCTAAATTTAACGTTATCCGATTTTTCGGGTAAACAATATAGTAACATTCTTTTTGTCCAATATCTTGTACTTCAGCGGGTGAAAATAGGTAAAAGAAGTCCATATAATTATCTTTGAGTACAAAATTGTACCCCGTGTCTGAAGAAAGTATAATCAATTTCTCATTTTTACCACTTTAATGGAGTTGTGCTACAAAATACAATGACGTTAACTATTTTAAAGGGTAAATAAATTTGTGGTAAAATGTATTTTTGTCTCTCCTTATACCAAGTAAGAATGCACGTCAATTAAGAAAGTATTATTTTAATAAAAGCTAGAAGTGATATAAGTGATATTTCATTTCGCTGCCCAATCTGGTAAGTATTTTTATTGCTCTCATAGTACTTGTTCTCTCATTCAAATTTATGTTAAAGGACATAGAAATCCATCCCCACCTCCGCAATATGTAATTTATAGTTGCGCATTTAGAATGTTATACCAGCATTGTCCGTCTATTATCATAACCCAACTTATTAATTAATGGGATTGTGTTGTAGACGAGAAATTTTAAGACGTTATATTTTATCTTGAATTGGCGTTTACTTTGCACTATTTTCAAGCAATATCGGTATAATATATATGCATTATCTTTTTGGTGAAGTGATGTCACTACACCCCTTAATTATAGAAGGATGTCTGCGCCACTAGCTAGTCATGTGTAATAGAAGGAAATAATGTTTAAAATGACGATATCGCTTATATTGACATGCATGATTCAAGTTGTTGAAGAATAAATTTGGTGGATATTTTGAATTTCAGGACTGGAGAAAGACCAACAAAAGAAGAAGGTGAAGTTCTCCAACGAAGTTATGAAGTTGGGCGCTTTAAGAAAAAGTGAAGATGTTGATAATAATCCAAAGAGGAGGTTTCGTCAAGAAATATCAGATAGCGAGAGCATGGCAGGCTCTTTACAAAGGGATCCTCCAATATAAAGCCCTCAAAGGCTACGCCTAAATTAAATTTCCCCTTTGGAGTAGTTCTCTCTCTCCTCTCCTTGGTGGCGGCGACTTTCTACTTTATTTTATGTTATTTTATTCAAAATGTGTGTTTTATTGTTTCGACAAAAGTTGGAATTTATTTGTAATATGTTGACTAAATAAAGATGATCAAGTCAATAGGAAATCCATTTTTCATACTTTGACCTCTGACAAGTTCTCCCTCTCCATCCATTAGTATTATACTACGGAATTTGTCGCGATTCGCGCGGAAACACCAGTAAATTTAGGAATGATTTTTTTTATAAATTTAGTCGAGATAGAACAACTATAATAAGAAAGTTAAATGTATTTCTTATAAAATCAAATTCTAAATATTTGTAAGAGAAATAAAGCTTAAATGAACTACATTTTTATCATCAAATATTCTTTAAAATGAAAACAAAATTAAGAAAAAGTTTCTATATCCTGGGTGGGTGGTACGATTCTCTTAGTCTAATATATTTCAAATACATGTAACTAAGACATGACATCTTTTGCTCTTATTAGATAGTAAAACTTTTTCGAAAATGAAAAAGTAATGAAATAAAAAATAGTGGAAAAAAAAAAATAAATAAAATTTTCCTTTCATTGTTCTTCTTTTTCTTTATCTTTTTATTTCTTAATCTCCCTCTTAAATCTTCATCATTTAACTAAACCTCTATACCAGCTTCCTCTCTATCCTCTGTTATTATTTGTTGCCTTTTGCTTCTCCCCTTTTCCTACTGCTAGTCTGCTATTTCTTTTCGTCTTTCTTCTTCTTTTTTCCTCTCTTTTCCTTACCGTTACTCCAAAAATATAAAAGGCTTTAATCCCTCTTTTATGCTTACAGATCTCTATGTTCTTCTAATTCTTCACAAAATATACAATAAATTTCTACTTCTATTTCAACATTTATGTTGCTCGTCTTATAAATAATGAGAAGTAATTCTCTAAAAGAGAAAAATTCATGTTCCAAAGAAACAAATAGTCTTAAAACAGAGAGAAAAAAACTTATTTTTTCGCATTAATTTTTTCTTTTTCGGCAAGAACATTTCAGATAATTTTTCCCAGTTTACATTATTAGTTCAAAAGAAAACGAACAATAATCTTATTGGGAGCTTTCCGAGGAGCAATAAATTCACGTTGCTTTCCTGTGAGCAATTCCATTTGACAACTAAAGAATTACTATTTTTTTCCCAAATTTTGTTTCTACTTGGCATGTCAGGTAAATTATTGAGAAATTATAAGAGTTGTACGGCCTTTGTGGGCATGACAGATCAAAGAGACAAAGAGTGAAAGTGTAGAACAAAGAAAAGTAGATGAATACCAGTCAAACAAAGAAAGTGAATCACAATACTCAAGTAAAGAGATACAACCAATTCTTAGAACGGAAGGAAATAGTTATTGACTCTTATACTATGATTTTTCGTTCTAATTATCTACTACAAATAAGTGTTTTAAAAGGTATTTCTGAGACTCGCTCGGACTCGCCCCTAGGCAGGTCACTTGCAAAACGTCCTGGGCTCATGTATGAGGCTTAGTTCTGTGAGGCTTACGCCCCAAGCGTCCGACCGTGCGCCCTAAACACGCCTAACGCCTAACGCTCGAGGCTCGCCTAACAGTTCTAACGCAAATCACATGTCGAATTTCCTAATTAATATCGTTGACCTTCAAAATTCTTTGACAAATTAATGATAAAAGTTCTATTCATCGACAGAAATATGAAAATTGAGCATAACTCTATTAATGAGACATAGTATTGCGAATTTATATCTTCACTTGTTATTGGTCGTGTCTTAGTTCATTTGTCCCTCCTCGTTATACACTTTTATTAATTTGATATCGTAAACTAATTTTTATTTATTCATGAAGGAGTAATATTTTAATTATCGTACTAATAAGATTTTATTAATTATTTACTTTTAGGAAAGTAAAATGTGGAGTTTGATCATTTTCTTTAAAGAAATTATAAGTTTTTTAATTATTTGAAAGTCAAAGACGTTATACGTGATTTGTATGCATTAGTTATACTTAAGAATGATGTTAGATATTCTTTTTCTATGAGTTCCTTTAATTTTCTTTTAATTTTTAACTTTTAATTTATCTTATATATATTTTTGTGTTATTATGTTATTTTATTAATTTATAAATTAAAATATTTAAAGATCCATGGGGCTTACCCCCCC
>AWOL01S0020805.1:36856-58881 GCA_000715115.1 Nicotiana otophora
AAAATTTTACGATGGGATAAAGTTTCAAGCGAATTCGCACAAGATCCTACTTCAAACGCATGCTGCTACCAAAATATAACTACAGGCAACTCTATGCCTCATTTGTCGAATCAATGATGTCATCATAATGATTAACCATGTCAGCACTATTGGTAGTGACCTCATGCCTCTTAGGATATAACCTCCTGAAACGCCCTGCGCAACACATTGATGGTTTCTTGAATAATTCCAGCCCAATCTCGAACCTCGTTGTTCCTATTTATAGTAACCTATGGGGGTTGAAGGTTCAAATATGTCAAAGAAGAAGCATCATCCTGTGATAAAAAATATTGGATAGAAAATTTTATGGTCATAGTCATGATAGCACATCTTAGAGTAATTGTTAGAGGTCACCAAAGGTTTAGTTTGGGTGTTTGGCATAGAGATTTAGAGTTGAAGAAAGTGAACGGGTTATTCTCAAGATTTTCTCTATGAATATATTGGGTGAATTGTTAAGGAAGGTAAAGTATGTATAGTCACATTAGGCCTTATAGAATATTGAAGGAAATAGGCTGAACTATGAGTATGATATTCTTTCATCGTTGTCCTCTATGCACCCGATGCATCATGTATCTAGGTTCCAAAAGGTTGGTTGAAATCCTTTGCCTATCATTCTGGTGAAAACTATTGAAGGTGAAGTTAATGGATAATTGGCTTATAAGAGGTACCTAGTTGTCATCCCTGTTAGATAAGTCCATAAATTGAGATCTGCCTCCGTCAAAGTAAAGGAAGTATTCTCACTTGCCTGTATAACCAAATGGTTGTGATCCAAAAGGGTACCTGTTATATGTTATGATTTAAATATGTGCAACTCATGTATAGATACCACTTCTATTAATGTAATACCCTTAATGTTGAGATCATTGTTGTTGATATATACCGTGATACTTTGGTGAGTTGTGGATATGTTGTTAGGAGTTGTTTGGATGGTTCTTTGGGAGGTGGTTAGGCCCAATTGCAAATGAGACTCAGCCAAAATTTCTGAAAAATTTGGGAGCTTAAGATGTGTGCAAGAAGAAACGAGTTATGTTAAGTGTTTGGGGACAGACTCAACTCCGCATTCGAGGACGAATGATCCTAGGTTGGGGAGAATGTAAGGCCCCGTAAAAAACATTTCTAATGATTTAAAATTTTAAACTGCGCCAACGATATTTGGAAATAACTTATTTGAATATTAAAGGAGCCTATGAAAGAGAGACAAATCATTTTGAATTTATAATATATGTTTAAGGTGTGTTAGAACATACTAAGGAGTTTTGTGAATGGCAAGAACTTGTGTGGAACAAGTTGTATACATTAAGTGGAAAGGATGTTTCAATTGGCACAAGATCCAACTTCAAATAAATAGAAATCCCTCAATATAACGACTTATGTGGTGATCTACATATCACATTAAAGCCCTTTGAGTCTAGTTTCTAACTCATCAAACCGTTTGTCATTTGGATATTTCTACAAAAAGATATGTCCATTTTATCGGACATATGCCATATGCGCGACCAGATGCGCGACCGCGCATATTAGAGGGTATTCTACCTCAGGTGCGCAGCTAGATGCATGACCAGGTACGCGACCGCGCATGTAGGAGCCCTAAATATACCCCTAAGGCCGAGTAGAGAGAGGTGTTAAGTCATTTCTTGAGCTAAAACCTGATATTTTAGAGAGAAGTGAGAGTGTTCTTGAAAGAGGAAATAGATGAAGTGTTTTGTTCATCAAGATCTTGTTCAAGCCTTGAAATCCAACAAGGAAATCTCACAAGATCTTCACTCAAGAGGTAAAATTCAAACCCCTAGTCTTTAATTTCGAGTTTGGGGTAAAAGATGGGTGATTGGGAGTATGATTCTTGGGTGTAAGAGTATTAATTATACATGCTTGTACCAATAAGGTTTGTGGGAAGATTGCTGAGCTAAAATATATAAAAATTGGGTTGAGGAGTAAAGGAAATCTTGTAGAAGAACCTTGTAGCCAAATTTATACACCTAGTGTTTGATCAAATGAGCTAAAACCATGAATATCTTCCTAATTTGTGTTCAATTTTGTTATGTCTTAAAATAGATTGGGATTGCTAGAATTTCCGGAACTTTGTAGTAATTTAAGGAAAGCTCAAAGTGAGGTATGTTGGCTAAACTACTCTCTTATAATTGAATTCCATGATGTTCCGGTAAGTTTCAAGTATGATTGTCTCAAGTTCTTTATTCTATGTTCCGAGATGTTCCCAATAAATTTGTTTGTCCTAAATAAGCAAAACGTGTTCCGAATGTTCCTATCACATTGTGTCCTCCTTCGGGAATGTGTTCAAGAATGATATGTGCATTAAAATGTTATGGCTTTGAGTCGTGTTTCAAATGAAAGTTATGATGCCAACTTATGTGAGAAAAACTCGATATGCTTAAGACTCTTAATTACTCATATGTGTACCTGAAGTCTTGATTTAAAATGTCTTGTTGTTAATAATCTATAAAGATGCTTTAAAGTGAAAGAAGTGAGTTGAAGATATAAAGTTATACTTGTGGCCAATGGTGCCAATGAAATGAAATGATGTGAGAAAGGTTATGAAATGAGCCTTGATTCAACTATTCCGAATTGACTTCGAAGATAGATTTGCCTAAAAGCTTATGTACTCAAGTCATGCCCAAATGTGGCTGTTTTAAATAATGCTATTTATGAGTATTTTCAATATGTTTTGCATTTTTACATATTTGTGAGTGGAAATTGTGTATTTCCCTTTTTAGGAAAAAGTAATTCAAGAATAAATAGTGTGTTACTTATTTATGATTCTAACTTGTACTTCGATTGTCAATCATTTTACTCCATTTCTTGGAAAGAAATCTCTTGTGCTTAAATTCTTCATTTTCAATGAACTTAAAGTTGTGATTTTCGGAATATTATATATATTGATATTTATGATGACGATTCATGAAAGGATAGAAATGAAGATGTGAAATATGAAATACGATCATTTTTTCCATGAATGAAGAATCATATGTATTGCCAAGAAAGTCAATGAGATAATGATGTTGTAAGAGGATGAAAATGCCAATGAGACTATAAATGGTGTGAAAGGTTATGAGGTAAATGCATTTGTATTGTTGTTTCCTTTGTATGAAAACAAAAAAAATGATTTTGAGAGTATCGATAATCACCGAGGAAGGGTAGATTGAAATAACCTAACCCCAAAATTACACATGTCGGTGTATGAGTGGATTGTGATCATTTCTCTTATTTGGGATAAGATTGATGTGATATGATTATTCCCCTTATCAGTGATGAGATTGATGTGATATAATTATTCCCCTTATTTGGGATGAGATTGATGTGATAATATTATTCCCTTTAATTGGGATGAGATGATTGATAGAAAAGGATAATGTCGATCCACACGGCATTGTGGTGAGATGGCCTAGACGATCGGGTAGTGATCGGACTCCGTGCTAAAAGTGCGGTGGTATTGGTATTGAGAGTGATGGTGGTTGATGTCTCTAATGAGATGGCATAGCCGATCGGGTCGTGGTCGGACTCCGTGCTAAAAGTACGGTGATATTGGTATTGTGAATATTGGTATTGTGAATACTGGTATTATGAACAGTGATATTGTGAATAGTGGTATATCGGTGCTAAAGATCTCCCAACCAAAAATAATATTATCTTCGCATTTTGGAAATTAATATGTTTTAACTTGGAAATTGGATATCATTGATTGTTGATTGTTGTTTCCATGGTTTCCCCTTTTATATTGGCATTCTATTTTGAAAGAGGACAGTTAGCTTTACATACTAGTACTATTCCATATGTACTAACATCCCTTTTGCCGGGGGTGCTGCATCTTCAATGGATACAGGTGGTTCATCAGCGGGCAGCTTTGGTCCTCGTTAGCAGTCAGTCTCTATTCAGCAAGTTTTGGTGAGCCCTACTCTATTCCGGGCCTGATGTCATTTGAGTTGTACATTGTCCTTTAAGGTATAGCTGGTCCTTGTTGCCGGCACTTCCATACTACTCTTCTGTTGTACTTAGAGGCTCCGTATACAGGTTGTGGGTGGTAGTCGAATGTTGGGAATTGAATTAGAAATGTTGGTATTTGGCAAACATATTTTTCATTATATCTATAAACTTGTAATAATTTGAAAATTATGAATGAAGCTGCTAATGGAAATGAAATGGGAGTTATTAATGAAGTATTTTCAGTGTTTGATTAATAGAGAGCACCTCCTCTTTATTCATGGTTGAGTTTGGGTAGAAGAAAATCTAACAGGCTTGCTCGGCCGGGTTCACTCGGTTGAGCGCCGGTCACGCTCGCCAAGTTCGGGGCGTGACAGGGCATAAAAAAAAAGAGCAACAATTGGGACATAAGTACAGAATCAGCAAGTAATTCTTTTTCCAAAATAAGCATCCAAGCAGTCAAGTTAAATTCACAATCCGAGAATCAAGTAAAGCAATGAAATTATCAAATTGTACGGGATCACCATTTATGCTTTTACTCTCATCCTCACCATATAATATAAATGCAATAGCACGACATCACCACGCTTTTACTCTCATCCTCACCAGAAAATATCAATGCAATGGCACGACATCACCCTTCGTGCTTTTACTCTCATTCTTACCAGAAAATATCAATATAATGGCATGACATCACCCTTCGTGCTTTTACTCTCATTCTTACCAGAAAATATCAATATAATGGCATGACATCACCCTTCGTGCTTTTACTCTCATTCTTACCAGAAAATATCAATATAATGGCATGACATCACCCTTCGTGCTTTTACTCTCATTCTTACCAGAAAATATCAATATAATGGCATGACATCACCCTTCGTGCTTTTACTCTCATTCTTACCAGAAAATATCAATATAATGGCATGACATCACCCTTCGTGCTTTTACTCTCATTCTTACCAGAAAATATCAATATAATGGCATGACATCACCCTTCGTGCTTTTACTCTCATTCTTACCAGAAAATATCAATATAATGGCATGACATCACCCTTCGTGCTTTTACTCTCATTCTTACCAGAAAATATCAATATAATGGCATGACATCACCCTTCGTGCTTTTACTCTCATTCTTACCAGAAAATATCAATATAATGGCATGACATCACCCTTCGTGCTTTTACTCTCATTCTTACCAGAAAATATCAATATAATGGCATGACATCACCCTTCGTGCTTTTACTCTCATTCTTACCAGAAAATATCAATATAATGGCATGACATCACCCTTCGTGCTTTTACTCTCATTCTTACCAGAAAATATCAATATAATGGCATGACATCACCCTTCGTGCTTTTACTCTCATTCTTACCAGAAAATATCAATATAATGGCATGACATCACCCTTCGTGCTTTTACTCTCATTCTTACCAGAAAATATCAATATAATGGCATGACATCACCCTTCGTGCTTTTACTCTCATTCTTACCAGAAAATATCAATATAATGGCATGACATCACCCTTCGTGCTTTTACTCTCATTCTTACCAGAAAATATCAATATAATGGCATGACATCACCCTTCGTGCTTTTACTCTCATTCTTACCAGAAAATATCAATATAATGGCATGACATCACCCTTCGTGCTTTTACTCTCATTCTTACCAGAAAATATCAATATAATGGCATGACATCACCCTTCGTGCTTTTACTCTCATTCTTACCAGAAAATATCAATATAATGGCATGACATCACCCTTCGTGCTTTTACTCTCAGCCACATATGATAATGATAATAAAGCAATCAAGTACATGGCATCACCTTTCGTGCTTTTCACTCACCAAGCAATATTAATAACCCAAAGTATCAAGCAAGGTGGGAAGCAAATTTCAACTTCAATCATGGTGTTATGATAAGCAAACTCAACTTTCAAAATCTCAACAACTTCAAAATAATCAACAAACACGAAAGCGAACAATAAAAGGAATAGCAATCTAACTAAGGCATGGAAGGTCTAGTAAATGAAACAACATGGTACAATAAGATAATTTCCACCCGCATGCTTTAACTCATGTCAATGTATATATACTCGTCACCTTGCATATACGCCCGTCCCCACACATGTCACGTAGAAAATAAACCAACAAGTCCTAATTCCCTCAAGTCAAACTTAATCACGACACTTACCTTACTACGCAATCAAATAAACAATAAATCACGACTTTGCCTTTCGAACAAGCCTCCTAACCAATCGAATCTAGCCAATTATCGAACAAACAATTCAAAATAAGCTTTAGAAACTACCCACGAATGAAAAAGGTTCAATTTTGATCATTTTTTATAAAGTCAACCCCGAGCCCGCTTGGTCAAAATCCAAGATTCCGGACAAAATCCGATTATCCATTCACCCCCGACCCCAGATATGTGATTTGTTTTGAAATCCAACCTCAATTCGAGGTCTAAATCTTAATTCTATAAAATTTCTAAATTCTACCCAAAACCCTTAATTTCTGTCATGAAATTCAAAGATTTGATGCTAAAAACTCATGAAAAGTAATTAAAATTGATTGAAAAGTAATTATAGATGCTTACCAATGAATTTGGGAAGAAAACGTTCTTCCAAAATAGCCTCTAGAGAGCTTAGGGTTGAAAATAGTGTAAAATGAGCTAAGTCCCGATTTTCTCCTCTTTTGCCCAACTGCATATGTCGCATTTGCGAACGCTTGTCCGCAAATGCGACACACTCATCGCAAATGTGATCACTGCATCAGTCCTACTGAAGTCGCAAATGCGACATTCCCTTTGTAAATACAAATCTCCCTCCATCGCAAATGGCACAAATACTTCACAAATGCGAAGCTCACTCCCTAGGCACAGTGTCACAAATGGAACTCTGAGATCGCAAATGCGGTCTCAGCTTTGTTTGCAAAAGCGAACAATTCTTTACAAAAGCTAAGTACCAGCCCCCTACCCCAACCCATTTTTGCAAATGCGATCATTTGACTGCAAATGCGATCATTTGACTGCAAATGCGAGCCAGACCTCGCAAATGCGAGATCTGCATGCTTACACTAGCAAAGCCTTGCACCAGCAATCCTAAAACCTTCCAAACTCATATGATACTCACCCAAAACTCACTCGAGCCCCTCGGAATCCAAACCAAACATGCACATAACTGTAATAACATGCTACAAACTTTTTAGCTACCTCAAATCATCGAATTAACATCAAATAACAAGAATCGATCACCAAAATTCTAAATTTTAACTTAAAACTCAACTTTTACAATTTTTCACATAATGCGCCGAAACACGTTCGGGTCACCCTGAACCCCAACCAAACGTGCGTACACTTCCAAAAACTCATACGAACCTACTGGAATCTTCAAAACACCGATCTGAGGCCGTTTACCAAAATAGTTTACCGTGGTCAACTCTAGCCTCATTTTAAGTCAAAAATCATATTTTCTTCAAACTTTTATGTAAAAACATTCCAGAAAATGACACGGACCATGTACGCAAACCAATAAACGTTAAATGAAGTTATAGGAGGTCTCAAAAAATGGAAATAAAGGCTAGTGATCAAAACGACATATCAGATCGTCACATTCTACACCTCTAAAAGAAATTTCTGTCTTCAAACGGACATAGAAAGTACTTGGACTGGTAAATAGGTGGCGGTATCTACTATGCATAGCGGACTCAGACTCCTATGTAGCCTCCTCAATCGGCTGACCACTCCATTGCACTTTCATAGAAGGAAAACTCTTAGATCTTAATTTTGAACATGTCGGTCTGGAATAGCCACCAGCTCTTCCTCATAGGTAATATTTTCATCAAGTTGCACCATTCTGAAGTCCAAAACATGTGATCTATCCTTATAGTACTTTCGAAGCATGAAAATCTGAAATACCAGATATACCCCTTCTAGGCTAGGAGGCAATGCAAGCCTATAAGTAACCTCTCCAACTCTCTCCAAGAGCTTAAATGGGCCAATAAACATCGAGATCAACTTGCCCTTCTTCTCAAACTGCATCACGCTCTTCATAGGCGAAACTTGTAGAAGAACCTTCTCACCCGCGACTGAAAACCACGTCTCAAACCTTTCGGTCCGCATAACACATTTGCTTAGACTGAGCTGTACGAAGCCAATCCTGAATCACCTTAACCTTCTCCATAGCATCACGGACAAAATCAGTGCCCAACAATCTAGCCTCACCTGGCTCAAACCAATCAATTGGCGAACGACATCGCCTCCCATATAAGGCCTCGTACAGAGCCCTCTGGATACTCGACCGATAGTTATTGTTGTAGGCGAACTCCGCTAGAGGTAAAAACTGGTCCCACTGACCCCCCCCCCCCCAAGTCCATAAAGCATGCTCCCAACATGTCCTTCAATATCTGAATCGTGCACTCGAACATCCCGTCCGTCTGAGGATGAAACACGATACTCAACTCGACCTGCGTGCCCAACTCATGTTGCACGGCTCTCCAAAAATGCAATGTGAACTGTGTGCCTCGGTAAGAATTGATGTAAATAGGCACACCGTGCAGGTGGATAATCTCCCGGATGTAAACCTGAGCAACCCGCTCCGAAGAATAAGAAGTCATCACCAAAATGAAGTATGCAGACTTAGTCAACCGGTCCACAATAACCTAAACTGCGTCATATTTCCTCAAGGTCTGTGGTAAGCCTACCACAAAATCCATAGTGATGCGCTCCCACTTTCACTCTGGTATCTCCAATCACTGAGTCAACCCACCCAGATCTTTATGCTCGTACTTCACCTGTTGACAATTCAAACACCGAGAGACATAAGTAACAATATCTTTCTTCATTCTCTGCCACTAATAGTGTTGTTTCAAGTCACGCTATATCTTTGTGACATATAGGTGAATGAAATAGAGCAAACTGTGATCCTCCTCAAGGATCAACGCTCTTAACCCATCAGCATTAGGAACACAAATCCGTCCTCGAAGCCACAGAACACCATCATCACCAATCATAACCTCCTTAGCACCACCCCACTGCATTGTATCCTTTAATACAAACAAGTGAGGATCATTAAACTGGCGAGCCTTGATACGCTCTAACAACAATGATTGTGCCACAACACAAGCAAGAACTCGGCTAGGCTCTAAAATATATAGCCTCACGAACTAATTGGCCAAAGCCTAAACATCCATGGCTAGTGGCCTCTCTACTGTCGGTAAATATGCCAAACTGTCCATACTCTCAGCCTTCCTACTCAATGCATCGGCCACCATATTGGCCTTCCCCGGATGATATAGTATGGTAATATAATAGTCTTTCAACAACTCTAACCATCTCTTCTGCCACAAATTAAGGTCCTTCTGCTTGAACAGGTGTTAGAGACTCCGATGGTCGGTATAGACCTCACGTGGAACGCCGTATAAATAGTGCCTCCAAATTTTCAGTGCGTGAATAATGGCTGCAAACTCTAAATCATGCATAGGGTAAGTTTTCTTATGAACCTTCAACATCTGAGATGCGTAGGTAATCACCCTACCATCCTGCATCAATATCGCGCCTAGCCCAATACGCGATGCATCATAATACACGATATAAGATCCCAAACCTGTAGGCAACACCAATACTGGGGCTATAGTCAATGCAGTCTTGAGCTTCTGATAGCTCACCTCACACTCGTCAGACCATCTAAACAAAGCACCATTCTAGATCAATCTAGTCAAAGGATCTGCGATGGATAAAAACCCCTCCACGAACCGGCGATAATAACCTGCCAAAACCAAGAAGCTCCGAATCTCTATAGCTTATGCAGGTCTAGGCCAGTTCTGAACTGCCTCAATCTTTTTTGGATCCACCTTAATCCCTCACTGGATACCACGTGGCCCAAAAATTCCACTGAATCAATCCAAAGCTCTCACTTGGAGAATTTAGCATATAGCTTCTTCTCCCTCAAAGTCTGGAGAACGATCCTCAAGTGCTACTCATGATCCTCCCGGCTACGAGAGTACACCAAAATGTCATAAATGAACATGATGATGAAGGAATTAAGGTATGGGTGGAACACGTTGTTCATCAAGTGCATGAAAGCAATTGGGGAATTAGTCAACCCAAAAGATATCACCAGAAACTCATAGCGGCCATAGCGGGTCCTGAAAGCAGTCTTCGGAATGTCCGAAGCCCGAATCTTCAACTGATGATAACCCGATCTTAGGTCAATCTTCGAGAATACCTTAGCACCCTGACGCTAATAAAACAAATCATCAATACCCGGTAGTAGGTACTTGTTCTTGACTGTAACATTGTTCAGTTGCATGTAGTCAATACACATCCTCATAGTGCCGTCTTTCTTTTTCAAAAGCGAAATGTTTGATTTGATGAGACCTTTATCAAGCAACTCCTAAAGTTGTTCTTTTAATTCTTTCAACTCCACCGGTGCCGTGTAATATGGCGGAATAGAGATGGGATGAGTGCCTGGCACCAAGTCAATACCAAAATTAATGTCCCTATCGAGCGGCATGCCCGATAGGTCTACTGGGAACACATCTGTGAAGTCTCCTCACTACCAGAATTGTCTCAATGGTAGGAGTATCAGCACCAACATCCCTTACATAGGCTAAGTATGCCAAGCACTGCTTCTCAACCATCTGATGTGCCTTCAAATAAGACACCACCCTGATGGGAACATAACCCAATAAATCTCTCCACTCCAGTCTCGAAAATCCCGGCATTGCCAGAATCACGATCTCCGTGACAATCCAGAATAGAGTGATATGGTGACAACCAGTCCATGCCCAAATAATATCAAAGTCCACCATACATAGTAACAGCAGATCTACCCTAGTCTCCTAACCCCCGATAGATACCACACACGAGCGATAAACACGGTCTACTACAATAGAATCTTCTACAGGAGTAGACCCATAAACATGAGCACTCAAAGAATCATGAGACACATGCAGATACGAAGAAAAATAGGATGACACATACGAATAAGTGGAACTCAAATAAAATAAAATTGATGCATCCCTATGGCAAACCGGAACAATACCTGTGATGACAGCATCAGACGACTCTACCTCAGGTCTAGCTGGAAACGCATAGAAATGGAGCTGAGCCCCACCAATTTGACCACCACCTCTCGGACGGCCTCTCCTTGGCCTCCACCTCTAATGGCCTGACCACCACCACGGCGTGCTTGACCCCTGCCTCTAGCTGGCTGAGCGGGTGGCGGATCAACCGGTGCCAGAACCATAGCACGATTGCCCTGCTGTGGCATGTTGTTCTATGACCTGGGGAAAAACCTCGCAGCATGCCTAGGATCTCCACAAGTATAACAAGTCCTCGGCTACTATGATTGTTGACCCTGGAACTTACCCTGTCGACCTGAATAACCACCCTGATAACTGAAATGATAACTGATAATTGAACTGAACAAAGGAAGTAAGGATATGAATACTCCATCTTTTGAATGATGAACAACCTGTTTATCTGAATAAACTACGGCCTCAGGCCCAAATATATATGTGCACAAGCTACGGCCTCAGGCCCAAGTATACGTATACATAATTACGACCTCAGGCCCAAACATGCATAAAGCATCAACTACGGCCTCAGGCCCAAATATGCATAAATCATATAAACTATGGCCTCAGGCCCAATACAGGTGTTCAACATTCAGGGATTTAAAAACAGGAACTGAGAATTGTATTGTAATACATGATACTTAAATGCTGAACCATATTGAGTTACATGATACTTGAATGCTGAATAGAACTGAACTGAGACATGTATTCATGAATTGATTATGAGAACTTATGCTTCAACTATTTATGACATGCTGGTAATCTAGACTGAGACTCATGAAAATTTAGCACAAGTCTATATTGATTACGCACTGAGCTCACAATGTTCGGAATGAAAGTCATGAACGAATTAAGAAGCTAGAGAATAGAAGTTCTGCAACTATTCAGGGAACTAGGCTTTACTATATTTCTGAGGCAATTAGTAACGTCGCAAAAGAAACGTTGTGTAGGGAGAATCATTAACATTTCCAAACCTGGAGAGTTAGCCTCACATACCTTAACTTCCTGCTCTTGAGCACAATACAACATTCGCCAACCCTTTCAACTTTAATCTATATCAGTACAAGTCAAAGGGATTCCATATTAGCAATAATACTCATGTTTTGGCCACTTAGGCCTTTTATCAAATACTTGGTGGGTATAAAGCTTCATAGCCCTCATTAATGGTGTTTCTACACCCAACAACCCATTCTCTTACTCCTATATAAATTCTAAAATCTCAACTTGCTATAATCAAAACCATTCTTCATCATCCATAAGATAAACAACACCATTAATTAATAATCAACAACCCAAACTTATGACGGTTCATGCTTTTCTATCAAATCCATCAACTCATATCTCACGAACTTAGCGTCTATATGCATTAATCCAAAGCTATAATCAATTAGAGGGTGATGATATTACCTTTTTGATGTTCAATCCTCTTGAATTTGAGTCCTAGAGTTTCTTTTCTCAATAATGATGTCCCAATCGAATATCAAACGATTTGAAGGGTTTACCCATGTTAATAATGTGTTGAAGAATTGAAATTAACTTAGAATCACCATTAGAACTCACCTTGGATGGTGGAGGGACCTTGGGGGAGGTTAGGTTCTTGAGAGCTTCCCTTTCTAGAGCAAGTTTTTGTGTTTTGGGGTGTGGGGGACAAAGTAGGGCTTTAAAATGACCCCCCGGGTGCGCCTCCTGTGCACCTGAAGGCCCGAACGTGCACTTGAATGCACAGAATGTCAGTAGCACTGCCATATGTATGCGGCCGTGCACGGGACCATCCGGGCGTGCACCTGGGCGGGCATATTGCGCACTGCTCTGTAAAACGCACATAACTTTTGCACAGAGATCCGTTCGGGATCCATAATATATCGTTGGAAAGTTATTTCAAAGGTATACAACTTTTCTATTTTGAGGTTTCGCAAATGCCTTACACGTTTTCACTACATTCTGCTGCAAGAAATACCTTTTTTAAACTCAGTCAATTTTATCGAATCTTATGCACCCCACTCTCCGTCTTGATTCCAAAATAACTATTTTCACCTATATTCATCCCTCTAGGACTTCATATGTCTAAAATATCAAATTAATACCCATTTAACATATCCACACCTAGTCTGAATGTACGGGTTATACATTATCTCCCCCTTGGGATCATTCGTCCTCGAATGATTGTCCTGACTGTAACTTCTGCTAACTCCGGACCTTAAACGGGTCTGGTGGAAACATGAACTTTCATTAACACTTGCATACTAAACTGAATGAATACATGATTACTGAACTGTTGAGCTATTGAACTAAATGACTACTGCATTGACTGAATATTGGTCTATCATGGATACGTGAATACTGAACTAACATGGATTTATGAATTTTGAATTGGCACGAATATTTGAGTATTGAACTAACATCAATATCTGAGTACTAAGTTGGCATGAATATCTAAGTATTGGACTGACATGAGTAGCTGAGTATTGAACTAACATGAGTATTTGAATACTAAACTGACATGAGCATCTGAGTACTGGAAACTTGAATGTCATAACATGACACGTGAAGTACTGGGTGTACAACCGCTAATTCTGGTGGCAACTCCAACTCATAAGCTATTTGCCCGATCTTTTGTAGGATCATATATGGCTTGATGTATCTGGGAGTGGGCTTTCCTTTCTTCCCAAAGCTTATAACACCTTTCATAGGCGAAACTTTCAGAAATACCCAATCATCAACTTGAAACTCTAGGTCTCTATATCGCACGTTCGAATAGGACTTTTAATGGCTCTGAGCCGTCTTCATATGCTCTTGAATCAACTTGACTTTCTTCATAATCTGATAGACCAAATTTGGTCCCAACAACTGTGCTTCACCAACTTTGAACCAACCAATTGGCGATCTACACCTTCGCCCATACAGAGTCTCGCACGGTGCCATCTTGATACTAGAATGGTAGGTGTTATTATTAGAAAACTCAATGACAGGTATGTGATCATCCCAACTACTTTTAAAATCAAGGATATATCCTCAAGTGTCTAAATAATGCGCTCTGCCTGGACATCTTTATGAGGATGAAAAACTTGTGCCTAATCGTTTCTGAAAAGACTTCTAAAATTTCATTTTAAACTAAGCACCACGGTCCAAAATGATGGACAACAGAGTCCCATGCAATCAGACGATTTCCTGAATGTACAACTTGTCATAATCTTCTGATGAATCTGTGGGCTTTATTGGAAAGTAATGCGCTTACTTGGTAAGTTGATTTACAATTACCCAATCAAATCATGCTTTCAAAATAAGCAAGATAATCCTGTTATAAAGTCCATATTTACCATCTCCACTAAAAAATATGTATATTTTGTGGTAATATACTAGGCTTTCTGCTGATCGACTTTCACTTTCTGATAATTCGGATACTTGGCCAACAAAGTCTGCGATATTCTTTTTCATGTCATTCAACCAATAAATATCCTTAAGATCATGATACATCTTTCGGGAACCTAGGTGGATAGAATACCTAGAATTATGGGCTTCTTACATGTTCCTCCTTCTCTAAGTCCATTTATGTCTGGACACACAGTCAAGCTTGGTACCTCAAAGTACCATTATCTCCCCCTTATTAAAAAGCCATTGTATTATGCATGTGAATCCCCTCTTTCAACTACACCAAGTAGGGATCATCAAATTGTTTCTCCTTCACTTCGGCTACTAAGGAGGAGCAAGTCCTGTTCTAGACAACAACTCCACCATCTTCAGTGTCCGAAAGTCGAACTCCTACCTTGGCTAAGCGGTGAACTTCTTTCACTATAGATCTATTATCTTCCTCAATCATGAGTTGTACTTCCCATACTTGATTATCTTTTTAAGATACTTTTTGAAAACACTTATAGAATTGTTGTGAGCTAAGTCTATACTCTGAAGATTAGAGTCTCGTGCAATGGCACTACCCTCGTTATACATAATTGGGCATGATTTTATAGTTTTTTTTATATCACATGCTAACTATACGGGTTTCAAATCTCCAACTAGACTTACTGACGATTTTCACATCTCCCCCTTAGACCAAAAGTTAAGGTCTTGTACCAGCGGATCCTTCTCTTTTGTTGGGATCCGAACAACTTTTCTTATCTTCTGTAATTCTTTGCACTTTACGTCAATGAAGACTCACCTTCTGACTTACTTCTGAGCAATCCTTCTTACTAGAAAAACTATATTACCTACATAAATGGAAAGCTAATGTATTCATAACTATCATACACAATCTTAATGATTTAACTCTGCTCACACTGTCAATCTTGGGGAAACCTCTTTTCGATAACTCTTAAAGGCTATTCTTCTGTAGTGTGCTCTCTTATTGCCTAGCTGATTTTCCTTTCTTCCATTGTCACTGTACTTCGAGTTTAACTTAAACTATTTGGGCTCTAACACGTGTTCGGTATTTCAAATTGTTACCCACTCACTAGCATTAAGCTAGCTAAATAAATCAAATCCTACCTCTACTAGCTCTGCTGAAATTGTTAATTCATTGTATATACTCAGAACTTGCTTACTATTTTTTCACTAACCACCTGCTAGCATCATATTTTCTTGTTCTGCTTTGAATAACTAAAGTGAAGCATACGTTTATTTCTAACTTCCCTCACCATCCGACCCTGTTCTATAGTCGCATACTTATCTTCTTCTTTTTTTAACTATGTACATGGATCACACTTAGGGAAAGTTCATTTGTCTTAAACGAAATTGAAATATCTAACCCAAACTTTCTATACACTTCAAAATCATATCAGACTATAAACATTTAGGGTAAAGACTTAGTCACATAACCTAAGGAGGAACTATCTTATCTTTTATCTCACAATAATAAGGGTTCTTACAGTAATTCACTAACGCGGTATTTTCTAATTCTGATTTGAATAAATCTAAACAACTTAAAATCATTCCCTAAAATTCAATATCGCCTGCTCTTAATTCTTATTTCGTACATCATGTCTTCTTAGTCATATACATGAGTCGTACAAAAAAACACATCGTTGTTAATGACCAATGTTTCTGACTCCTAGGTATTTTTCCCTTAGGCCCTTTTTCTATCCAAAACTATATGCCCGCTGCAGTTAAATTCTTAACATGTTACACCATGGGGTCTGACATCTAAACTATCATCATCCAACATGTGGCTCCATTTTCAAGAATTAAATAAAGTTTTTCTAGGAGGTAAAACACATACGAATACACTACCATGGATATCCTTCAGAGCGTATCATCATCTGATAAATCACTTCATGCACTATCCGGCGAGTCTTGGGTCTTTATTTGGACCTAAAACACACGAGCATTTTGCTATAATCACCATTAGTTATATTTTCGTTTAGCATCGATAGGCATCACTGTTATACTCACAAGTCACCAGAATTTGGATACACTGAAAATTGGAGATCTGGTAACTGATAACTAGCACATTGAATAACCATAAACCTGCTAAATGAAATACTGTATAACTGGTAACTGAGGTAAACTGATAACTTTAAAATATAATAACTGCTTTTATACTTTCTGATAGTTATGCTCTAACATGTACTTCTATCCATTGCATCCCACTTTCAACATCCTCTGAAGTCTCATTTGTTACCAACTTGTACTCCAGAATTATACCCCAATGGGAAATCATCCTCTCTAGGACCTTGGGTTTTCCTACCTGTCGCTTGGGCATTCGATATGTCTGGAATTCGATAAGAAGAGAAGGTTACCTATTGCTTTAAGCTTCATGGCACAATCTAGAGTAGAAAGAAATGAGACAATCCTGAATGTCTTTGTAGTTAACCATTTATATGTATGGCCGGCACACATATATAAAGGAAACTCCACTGGATACGACTTCATAGACTTCCCAGGACACTTGAACCTAGTGCTCTGATACCAAGCTTTGTCATGCCCCGAACCTGGGCCTAGACGTAACACGATACCCGGTGCCTGACTACATGTCACTGAGCGAACCAACTGCTGACTGAATCAACATGTGATATCATAACATACTGAATACGGAATATAAACTAACACATGTTGATATACTGAAAGTCTGAATGATATAAATCAAATGCAGAAATACTAATATAATTCTGAAACATATATGTAACAACATTGCTAAACATGAAAAGCTTGTAACTATGTCTAACTATTACTCTAGTCTATGAAGCCTCTAATGAAGTACTGAAAACACTGACTGTCTGAATACTGAAGACTGTAAGGTAATGATAATTCCCCGAAAGAACTGGGGATCACCAAATAGCTAGTACGAGAATCCTAGCGCTCTGAATTGTCAACCTGTAAATCATTACCTGCATCGTGAGATGCAGGCCCTGGGCAAAAGGGACGTCAGTACATTTGAATTGCACTGGTATATAAAGCAACTGAAAGAAAGAATTATAAATGCTGAAACTTAAACTAAGCTGATAACTGAGAATTGATAATTGATAGCTGAAATGATAACTATTGAAACTGAAACCGAAATGATAACAAATAACTGATAACTGAAATGATAACAGATAATTGAACTGCTAACTGCTAACTGATAACTAAAATGATAACTGATAACTAAAATGATAATAGATAACTGAACAGAACAAAGGAAGTAAGGATATGAATACTTCCTCTTTTGAATGATGAACAACCTGTTTATCTTAATAAACTACGGCCTCGGGCCCAATATATATGTGCACAAGCTACGGCCTCAGGCCCAAGTATACGTAAACATAACTATGACCTCAGGCCCAAACATGCATAAAGCATCAACTACGGCCTCAGGCCCAAATATACATAAAGCATATAAACTAGGCCTCAGGCCCAATACAGGTGTTCAACATTCAGGGATTTAAAAATAGGAACTGAGAATTGTACTGTAATACATGATACTTAAATATTGAACCATATTGAGTTACATGATACTTGAATGCTGAATAGAACTGAACTGAGACATGTATTCATGAATTGATTATGAGAACTTATGCTTTAACTATTTATGACATGCTGGTAATCTAGACTGAGACTCATGGAAATTAAACACAAGTCTATATTGATTACGCACTAAGCTCACAACGTTCGGAATGAAAGTCAAGAACGAATTATGAAGCTACAGAATAGAAGTTCTGCAACTATTCAGGGAACTAGGCTTAACTATATTTCTGAGGCAATTAGTAACATCATAAAAGAAACGTAGTGTAGGGAGAATTATTAACATTCCCAAACATGGAGAGTTAGCCTCACATACCTTAACTTCCTGCTCTTGAGCACAATAAAATATTCTCCAACCCTTTCAACTTTAATCTATATCAATACAAGTCAAAGGGATTCCATATTAGCAATAATACTCATGTTTTGGTCACTTAGGTATTTTATCAAACACTTGGTGGGTATAAAGCTTCATAGCCCTCATTAATGGTGTTTCTACCCCCAACAACCCATTCTCTTGCTCCTAGATAAATTTTAAAATCTCCACTTGCTATGATCAAAACCATTTTTCATCATCCATAAGATAAATAACATCATTAATCAATAATCAACAATCAACAACCCAAACCTATGACGATTCATGCTTTTCTATCAAATCCATTAACTCATAGCTCACGAACTTAGAGTCTATAATCATTAATCCAAAGCTACAATCAATTAGAGGGTGAATATATTACCTTTTCCACGTTTAATCCTCTTGAATTTGAGTCCTAGAGTTTCTTTTCTCAACAATGATGTCTCAATCGAATATCTAACGATTTTAAGGGTTTACCCATGTTAATAAGGTGTTGAAGAATTGCAATTAACTTAGAATCACCATTAGAACTCACCTTGGATGGTGGAGGGACCTTGGCGGAGGTTAGGTTCTTGAGAGCTTCCCTTTCTAGAGCAAGTTTTTGTGTTTTGGGGTGTGGGAGACAAAGTAGGGCTTTAACAATGATCCCCGGGTGTGCCTCCCACACACCTGAAGGCCCGAATGCACACCTGAATGTGTAGAATGGCAGTAGCACTTCCACAAGTGCGCGTCCACGTACGGGACCATCCGAGCGTGCACCTGGGCGTGCATATTGTGCACTGCTATGTAAAACGCACATAACATTTGCAAAGAGAGCTTTTCGGGCTCCACAATATATCGTTGGAAAGATATTTCAAAGGGCTACTACCTTCGTATTTTGAGATTTCCCAAATTCCTTACATATTTTCACTATATTCTAGTGCAAGGAAGACATTTTGTTAACTCAGTCGATTATATTGAATCTTATGCACCTCACTCTCCGTCTTGATTCCAAAACAACTATTTTCATCAATACTATTCTCGCTAGGACTCCAAATGTCTAAAATATCAAATTAATACCCATTTAACATATCTACACCTAGTCTGAATGTACGGGGTGTTACATTCAATCCCTCAGACGACATAGCGGGTCTCTCCGTGGGCTGTGTAGTAATGATATGCTGAACTGCCGGAACTGCTGGAGTCTGATAGCTGTGAGCCATATACTCTGGTGTGTGAGTAGCGGGAGACTGGGCGCCTCCCCCTGCTTAAAAAATGGTTGGTTCCATAGGACACTGGCCTGGGCCACACTCTTCATGAGGCCCACCAGGCGGACTAAAGCATCCTGAAGTACTGGGGTGGCAATGAACCCCTCTGAGACCTAAGCTGGTCCAACTGCCACGGTCAGAACATGAATCTCCTCCTCCTACTCAATCTGAGGCTCTGCAATAGGTGTTGCTGCCCGGACTCTAAGTTGAGCTCTGCCTCAGCCTGGCCTCTACCCTTGGTAGTGGCAGCAACCCAGGGCTCCGGCTCCTGACCAGCTATAGATGTTGTGTGTGCCCTCACCATTTGTGAGAGAACAAGAATAGAATAATTCAAACTTCAGCGATAGAATAAAGTCGCACGATAGAGTAAGAAAGGAGTGAAACTTTCCTAAAGCATTATAGTCTCTACAAGATAAGTATAGACGTCTCCATACTAATCCTCAAGACTCTACTAAGCTTGTTCATGACTCATTAGACCTAGGAAACCTAGTGCTCTGATACCAACTTGTCACAACCCAAAATCCCAACATCGGGGTCGTAGTGGTGCCTAACATTGCTTGCTAGGCAAGCCAACACCAAGAAAATAATACGAAAGGAAAAGCAACAACAACATCAACCCAGTAGTAATGCCACTAGTGGGGTCTGGGGAGGGTAGAGTGTACGCAGACCTTACCCCTACTCGGGGTAAAGAGGCTATTTCCGAGAGACCCTCGGCTTAGAGACAAAAGATCTGTAACAACACAGAAACCAGACAAATAAAATCAACACCATAAGAGACAACAAATAAGTAGAAGGGCAATAAGTATGTCAATAATAAAATTCAAAAATAAATTATGGAAATAAAAATCGTGTGATGAACAACAACCGCTAGCAGACCCAGATCAAACTCTATCAGATTAGCTGGAAAAATGTTCAACTACCCCCTAACCTACAACCCTAATGCTCGACCTCCACACCTCCCTATCCAGGGCCACGTCCTGGGAAATCAGAAGTTGCGCCATGTCTTGCCTGATCACCTCGCCCAAATACTTCTTAGGTCGCCCTCTACCTCTTCTCGTACCTGTTAAAGTCAACCGTTCACACCTCCTAACCGGGGACTCTAGACTCCTCCTCCGCACGTACCTGAACCATCTAAGCCTCGCTTCCCGCATCTTGACGTCCATGGGAGCCATGCCCACCCTCTCCCAAATATCTTCATTCCTAATCTTATCCAGCCTAGCGTGTCCACACATCCATCTCAACATCCTCATTTCGGCTACTTTCATCTTCTGGATATGAGAATTCTTGACTGGCCAACACTTAGCTCCATACAACATAGCCGGTCTAACCACCGCTCTATAGAACTTACCTTTAAGTTTCAGTGGCACCTTCTTGTCGCACAGGACTCCAGATGCTAACCTCCATTTCATTCACCCCACACCAATACGGTACGTGACATCCCCGTCGATCTCCCTGTCTCCTTGGATAATTGACCCTAGATACTTGAAACTCTCTCTCTTAGGGATGACTTGCGAGTCAAGCATCACCTCCATGCCCGCTTCCTACGACCCCTCGCTGAACTGACACTCCAAATATTCCGTCTTGGTCCTACTCAACTTGAAACCTTTAGACTCCAGGGCCTTCCTCCATACCTCCAGTCTCTCATTCACAACGCTTTTCATCTCATCAATCAGAACTAATATCATCAATGAATAACATACACCATGGCACCTTACCTTGAATATGGTGTGTCAGTGCGTCCATCACCAGAGCAAATAAGAACGGGATGAGCGCAGATCCTTGGTGTAACCCCATAACCACCGAAAAAGGCTCTGAGTCCCCTCCCATAGTCCTTACCCAAGTCTTAGCTCCATCATACAAATCTTTTATTGCACTAATATAAGCTACCGACACACCTTGCACCTCCAGGCATCTCCAAAGAACGTCCCTAGGGACCTTGTTATACGCCTTCTCTAGATCAATAAATACCATGTGCAAATCCCTCTTCTTATCTCTGTACTATTCCACCAACCTCCTGATAAGGTGGATAGCTTCCGTTGTAGAACGACCTGGTGTCACAAGTACATGCGCATCTAGATTCAACTAAATACAAGGGTTTAAAATGAATATAACACTGTCCGAAATAAAATAGAAACAGTACAATAAAATAGGAAAGTGACTTCTAAGGCCTGCGAATGGGATGCAACTCTACCTCGAGTCACTGACTGGTATTCGCTAAGTGCCTCTCAGGACTTTGATGGTACCAATGTCAAAATCTGCACAAGAAGTATAGTATGAGTACAACCGACCCAATGTACTCAGTAAGTGTCGAGCCTAAGCCCGATGGGGTAGTAACAAGGTCAAGACAAGACACCTACTAAAAACATGTACAAATATATATATATATATATATATATATATATATATATATATAAAGCAACAGAAATAACAAGTAAAGTGATAAAAGT